>JAAAKQ030075520.1:1970-15261 GCA_010016005.3 Zanna intricata | reverse complement strand
GATAGTGATCTATCTAGACCGTGACATAGGGCCAGGGTCACGAACTGAACAATCTTCAGATTATTGCCCTGACTGGATGACTTTTGATATGTCTAGTAAACAGAACTGTCTTTGCTAAGTAATGCCTATCTACGTCAGGAATCACACAATCAATAGTTTCAAATTTTTACCGTTAGTGTTAAATAAATTACAGTTTAAAAAAAAATTAAAGGAAAATATATTTAAAATCTGTAAAAATTATGCATAAAAATTATAATTTTGCATATCCATACCTGTGTTAGAATGATATCGCTGATTCTTTTCTTTTATAAATAGCCTCAGGCACATCTCGAATTAATGTACAACAATAATCGGCTGGCATGTTAGTATTCCGTTTCATTTTATAGCGGCTTTCCATCATCAAAATGTCTTGTTGGAACGTTCAACATGTTCGTCACTTACGTCTCCGAGGTTGTCCGAGAAAAATCCAGATGCGAGTGGAGAAAATGTATTTTCAAAGATATATTACATCTCACAGCTCTGTATGAAGTAAGAAATTGCTTAACAATATCGTGGTAATTGTCTGATTTCTGTTTGGCGAGAAAACTTTTGCAAACGTCTTTAAATGAAGCCCTAGCTACACTTTCTACATTATTTAACATCGAGTTAAATACATCATCATTTACCAACTGTCTTCATTTGAGGACCAACAAATATTCCTTCTTTAATTTTTCCTTCACTTACATTCGGAAATTTCTGCTTGATGTACAAAAATTCGGGATTATCCTTCTTCATTGCTTTTACAAAATTTTTCATTAATCCTAGCTTCATGTGGCAAGGGCATAAAAATAGTATTTTGGGTTAAACTAAGGGCTCATGAATAATATTTTTCCCATTTGGAATTATGTTGTCTCGTTTCTTTCACTCTTTGGTAACATAATATTTATCCCTAGCTCGGCTATCCCATTCACAAATAAAACATATGTACTTAGTACAGACTATAGTTTGACTAAATGCCTAACTAAATAACGAAAACCTTCAAATCACCATATATGTTCCAGCTGTGTTTTTTATAATTTAATTTTTCAAGAAAATCTTTCATCACATGTCTCATATGTCTCTTTCAAATTAATAAGTATTGAAGGGTATTTATTACCGTTATATAGTAGAACCACTTTTAAACTATACTTGGACGAATCTATGAAAAGGCGCCAGTCATCAGGTTTATGAACTTGTCTTAAGTGCAACAAAAGCTCATCAATTTATATAAAAAATCATCAATATTTGTGCATTAACTAAATTATTTTCATCAGTAAAGTACTGAGAAAGTTATTTTTCTCAGCTTCGAAACCCGAAAATTTTGAATTTTTTTGAAGTAAATTACAATGTTGCAGTCTTGATCCCAACAGTTCAACTTGTATTTTTTATATAAATTTACATCCCTAAGCCAGTTATTTAATTCACCTTGTGATATAAGTTGTTGCTTATCAGAAGATAATTCAAAATCAAAATCAATGTTGTCTTTTTCAGTACTGCCTGATTCTTCATCGCTGCTTTCAAAACATACATTCACAGGTGGCTCAGGAATTGGAATAATTTCACTGTGAGGTACGGTCATGACTGCAGAATGCAATGAAGGATACTTTACAGCATGTTTAGGTTTTTATAAATTCAAAACACAGTTGTTAAAGAAAATTAACAATCGGTTACATGATTCTTTAGTTCACGCCAAACCAAAGGTACACCAATGGCAAAGCCATCCGTGTACCTTTCAGCCATTCTCTTAAATATATGGAACAATTAATGCATACTATACGAGGAGCCCACATCTTATCTTGATCACCAATTTTACACTGAAAGTACAAATGATATGCTTTTTTAATTAAAGGTGTAATGCATTTTTTATTTGATTTTACGGCACTCACCAAATACATAACAAAAGCCATCCATATCATTTACACAATTTCGAGGTATTATGACACTGCACTGTTAACAAACTTACAGCAATAAGACTGAACCAAAATTAATTCATCCCTAAATGCAGTGCTTAATACAAACAACACAGTTGTTTTTTCAGCTATATGTTTTGATCTGCACAGACGTGATTAATTTTGTCCATGAAAGCTCACTCTTCAGCATTAGATATGATGTCATAATATGTGACTATATATGATTTAATTCTTTGTCTAGTATATTTTATTTAAAGGTTATAAATTATGTTTACAAAGTTAAACGATTAGTTAAAAAATTACAATATAGGAGCTTAAAATGCCAACTATATGTTTGAAAATTAAAAATGCTTTAATTAAAATCTAAAAATTAAAAAAAAAAATGGTGGGCGATAGAAATATTTTGGGTTCATATTCATTTATAGCATCAGAAAACAGATTAAAATCATGTATCGTATTTTAAGAAATAAAAATTATGTTTATCTGCGTTATACATTAGTAAGTATAAAAAATTAATACATCATTTAAAACGCGTTAAAACCAATTCGTATTTTAAGAAATGTAGTAATTTTTAAACTTGCTCTTAGTTCTTAGGCTTTCTACTTATTCCCTGTTTTAAATAAACAACAACCAGTATTTTATTTCTGTTTTTTATTAATAACATAGTGTTATTAATAATAATTTAAAAAAAAATCGTAAATATCATATAGTTTCCAATTTACCTATTTAATTCTTTGAGCACTGATAACCAAATAATTATCTAATAATCTAGAATTCACTCAGCCTTGACATCCGACCAGAGGAAATCTTTTAAAAAGTAATATTACTTCTCTATCATAGCACAACACTAATTTTGCGGGTTAATGATTTTTAAATCATTTTCAAAAAAATAATAACTCTATTAGGAGGTACAAGATTTAGCTAGTAAATACTGATTATAGCATAAGAAAAATGAATGTTGAAATTTTTTTTAGTAAAACTTAACATATTTATTTTAAAATAAAAATTAAAGAAAAGTTATTTGGAACTTAGAACGTTGCCGTTGTTATCCTTGAGATCTGTCATTTATGAGAGAAATTTGCAATTCATCTCAGATCAAATGTTACGATTTCGTCTGTTGTACTTTACATAACATACACTGGCAAAATTTCTATAGGTGTACGTTTAATATTTTCAATTTTTTTAACGATTAGTTCAATTTCATCTTTAAGAATTAATTTTTACAAAGGTTTTGAACATTTTTTTTTTCTTTATTGTTTTGGTTTATCAGTTTAATAATGTTATTACTGTTCAATGAAAAACAAAGAAAGCGGTAGTGTGTGGAAGAAAGACACTGAATAATCTCAAATTTTTACTAGTAACTTATTTAAATTATTTTTTTTAAATAATCCAAAGTAATGTAACATAAGATGTATATGTATTGACTAAGTCCATAACAACCAAGTTCTTCTGCGTAAAACTGAAATTGCATTTTTAAGTATTAAAGAATTAATAAAATGACTTACAAGCTGATAAAATCAGTTAAAAACATTTCTATTATTTTCTTTTAATATGAAAATAATTAAATTGAAATGCAAATTGTTTCTTATGAAATGATTAAAATACAAAATGAGCATATATTGAGAGTTTACGTTAAATTATTCTAATAAAACATTCTAACATTTTCTAAAAAAAACATTAATCAGAAAATTTAATATAATGAGAATAAGGTTTCATTCTTAAGTTAATAACTATTAGCTATATTATTAATTGTTATTGGTGGGTATATTAAGATATAAATAAGAAACTGGAAAGAGAAAAAATATAAAATAAGATTATAGTAGAAACTTTCATTGATAAGGTAGTTTTTTAATTTAAAGTTCAATATAAGTTCCAGGACAGTTCAGAAAAATATAATTTCCATCTTTTTCCCCGGCTGAAGTTTTGTAACTCTTACAATATAGTAAAGAATATAACGATAAAAGAAGAGACTACGACTATTTTTCGTTTAGCAAAATTGAAAGCTGCATTATTTATTGATTAATAAAAATATAATTAGAAACTTTATCCAGATAATATAATCTGAATATTTTATTAAATTATTTAAGTAGCCAATAATGTTTTGTAACGAATTATTTAACTATTTATAATGATTCTGTTTGTAAGAGAACAGAGACTTCTTTTTGTTTGATATATCTGTGGCATTTTATGCTATTTCTGGCAAAATTTGTTATCTTTAATACAACGTAATTCTAATGCCGGTTGTCTCGAATTGAGAAGATGAGCTCTAAGAGATTTTCTTTTCTCTATCCGAATAAAAAAAAAAATGAAAGAGAGGAAAATGTTAGATGAAGGTTGGAAAAGGGGAAATAAGAAGAGACTTGGAGATGTTTTAAGACAAATGACAGCTATTTAACATTCAGAAGGAGAATCCGTAACGGTAAGGAAAATAAGTAAAAGAAGAGTACAAGATAGAGAATGAAAACTAGAATGAATGAGAGAGAAGGAGTGAATGTGAGATCGGTGCTGTTTCAACTCACGTCATTCGGCCAGAAGATAAGCGAGGCCGACTACATCGACTCAATCCGCTCTCCATTTTACTCATTCGACCTCCCAAGCTCCTGTATTGTGCACTTCATCCTTCGATCTACCGTCTTTGTTCATCTGATCCATTATCACTAATCATCCTCTTCTTCAAAAATAATGATTCAAAGGAGTCACTCACAACCAAGTATCCGAGATAAATCGATCGACATTTATCTACAAATAGCCTTACTTGATTTACATTTCTAAGAGTATTAATAAAGATATAATATTTGAAATCATAAATCATGATAGCTTCTATGACAGTGGAATAAATACTAATTTTCTTTCTAAATTTCTTGACTCCAGCTTTTCCTAACAGTAGACTCTGATCAGATTATAGTTCACTCGAATAGTTCTATATGCCAAACTGTTCAAGTGAAAGGTGAAATTATTTCATTAATAATCCTGTACTATTATCGGTGGCTTTAATTTCTGAAGGGAAAAATGTATTATTTTTTTTAAATTATATATTTCGACCAATAAATGTAAAATCGCAGATCGATAATGAGCTGATCTCGTCTAGGTAGGATACCTAGATACATAAAAGATTTTGAGTTGCCTGGAAAGCAATATAAACAGAGCACTGTATCATAGATGCTCTATGCATTAAGAATTCTGAATGGGATAGAATCCTGCTATCTGGAACTTTCTTCATGGTGTCTCTACTTCGGTTTTTTTGAAGATAGTTAGTACTTTTCGCAACACCGCTTAGATTCCTTATCTGCTATATCTTCCTCTAACTTTTTTTTTCCATGAATATATACTGTAATGGTCTGACGAGAAATGGAGTGTAAGGCGTGGAGGGGAATCGGTAGGATTCACACAACTTACATTCATCTTCATCACAACAGTCGTATAACTGAACATACTAAAAACAATGATATCTTCGAAATTCTGTTAACTAGCAATAAAATCACTTCAGTACTAGCAATTGTGTTCGTCTGTGACCTTTGCTGATTGTGACTCCAACATTTAGCTTTATTTATCGATATAAAAAAAAGTGTTTTTAAGTGAGTGCGTTAACTTCAGTATCCTCTAATAATTATTTAAAATTTTATTCTGTATTGTCATTGTTTACTTCTCATACCATACTAACTTTGCTGCTAATTTAAGTGCAGCTGTTATAGGTTTCGATGGAATCACGAAGGAAAAAAGGGGAAACCGTTCATAGTAAAGCTAGGGAGATTGTTAGAAAAATGGTAACTGAATGCGATGATGAGGCGATAAATAATGAATTAAAATACTCGGTAAAACAAAGTAACAAACTTATCTCTAATTATTTGGCGAATGGACTGTTATGGGAATACGTTGAGAGAGTGTAAACGCTGATGTAACTTCTCTTCCTACACCAGGTAAAATCGAAAACAAATGACCTTATTTCTAAATCGAGACTAATATGGCTTCATCAAATAGGTTTCCACTGAGAATTGCATCTTAAATGCTCTTGCCGAGGTGAAAGCGCCGACTGCAAATATGTTTTGGTTATTTTAATTGACATAGAGGCAGCATTTCCTTTCTTGTGTTGAAGTCTATCTTCTATGAGTTGGAACGTCGAAATCTTCACGAAGCCCTATAGGCAGTGGTGAGGTACTATTTGTACAACCGAACGGCTCTGATCAAAGATGCGCGCCTAGTTGTGGAAAAGTCTGAAACCAGGGGAAATCAGTAGGGTTTCGTTCTCGGTTCCCTGCTGTGGAACCTGGTGACTGATGGACTTCTGGAATCGACGTTCCCAGATGGGGGTCAACCCCCATGTTTTCGCTGATGACTCTTTCCTGTTAGTTCGTGGTAATTCAAGAACACGGCTGGAAGAAAGAGCGCATGCAGCCTTGTCAACCGCAGAGGGCCGGATGGATCATCAAAATCTAAGTATTTCTGCGCCCAATACGACGTATATGCTTCTTAAGGATGCAGAAAAATTGTCATACAGTCGAAACCTCCACATTAAGTAAAGCCTGCATAATGCTGTGTAATCAGCCGTGTATGATTTCATACCTGGTTGTTATGTTTGATAAGAAGTTGCTGTTTAGCAACCACATTAGACAAGTAGCAGCGAATGCTGTCTCTATGATGCACAATCTTAGGCAGATTGCTAGGAAGAACTATGGGCTGTAGGGCCGTCAAATTTACATGTTGTACCGAGGAGTCTTGGAAAGTATGCTCTTTCACTCATATTTTAGGCATATTTTAGGGCACACAGATTGGATAGAGATCGAGCACTTCTTCAAAATTTAAGGAGTGCCCAGCGCAGAGCCCTCATTGTGTGAACTGGGGTGTTTAAAACAATCTTCTACGAGGCTACTACCGTATTGGGAAAGGCGATTTAGCGATGAAAGTTCTAGCAGCTATGTGGAAATTACGAAGAGGCAGGGAGGCCGAGGTATTAGGGATGCGATTTCGGACCGGGTCTGAACCAAAGCGGAATGGTGATCTCAATGCACCAGAACTAAATTTCGAACAATTGCCCATCTCTCGCCTGTAGAGGAGGCTTCACGGCCTCGCGATGGAAGCATGGCAACGAGAATGGTACACCACGACTAAGGGAAGGTCCTTGTATAGATTTATACAGGACTTGGAGGATGGTATGCTTCTGGTTTGTTCTTAAGGGATACGGGAGCCTAAGTGCTCACCAACCATGTTAATTTGATGGCAATATCTGTTCAAGTTTCGCTTGGCAACTGATGAGCTGTGGATCTGCATGAGGTCTAGTCGAATGAACATATGATGTTCGACAGCCCCGCTCTTGGGAAGACCAGGGCTCGGACCACTCTGGAGCTTAGAGGTCAAGGGAAAAATTGGCCACTCACTGGCGGCGAGTAAATGTGGCGAGAGCCGCATTGTCTTACCGTATGGAATTCCTTGATGCGGTTGCTATGTTCAACCGAAATCTTTAGTTTATTGAGGGAAAGACTCCTCTCCCGCTGCTGCAGGGAACTGCTCTTGGTACGGGCTGGTCACCAGGCAATTATTTATGGTTTCATGCGATGTGATCTGGTGTACAGGTAATTGCTGTCTTTTTATTTTTAAATTGATGGAATATGATTTTATTATTGACTTAGTCATATATTTTAGTGTAGCCGGAGTGTGCCTACCCAGTTAATTAAATATATGACCAGTGAACGGCGGGATACGTCAGCGACTGGTGTTGTGTGCCATGCTGTCTGTTGAAGTAATTTAGGTCAGCTCCAGCAGCTATTTAGACCCTTAACTGGTTGCTTAATTGTTCGAGCCCTTCGGCACGGATATTTGATCTTATGCTCTAGAGTGACCGACTGGGATGGTGGCGGAAGAAATGCCAAACAAACCCACCAACTTACCTTGTCGATGAATTTTTTACATCCTACGATCACATTTTTCATAGGTTACGACCTTATAATTGTGAACTAATCCAATAGAACTCGCATGGAGTAAAATAAAGAAAATAATGCTTGAGCGTAATAATACGGCAGACTTCTCGTTATCTCAGTTGAAAAATACTACAACTGAAGCGATAAAAAATGTCAAGGTTGAAGACTAGAAAGGATTGTTCGTATGTAAAAAAGGTGGATCTCGATTATTTGAAAAAAGACGGTATTGTAGAAGATGTGGTAGACAGCTTGATTATTCCTTTAGAGGAAGATGATAGCAATGAATTCAGCGGTGATCAGTGCTCACAGGATGAATCTGGAGACGAGTCAGACCTGGCTGATCCACTATCAGAAGAAAACTGAATTTTAATCAGTAAGTTAATCGTAGATATAAAATATTCAGAATTATTTCACAATTTTTGTTTAATTATTACTAAAATTACTTTCTGTAATCGTTCTAAAATAGTTTGTAATCAATATAATTACGAATAACAAGAGAATATTTTCGTATTAGTTACCATTAGTAGTGCTGGGTTTAAGTCACGTGGCGCGAAGAAACCGCATCCTTAGCTTCCGCTTTTCGTTAGACCTATACAATAAGTAGTCTCTGTTAGATCTATATCGAGGTTGCTGGGGGTTTGTAGAGACAATTCAACGACGGGTATCCTAGGTGGGTACTAATGGGAGTTAGGTACATCATTCGATAACTACACAGAAAAGCTAATGAATGAATTGCTTATCCGGTAATACCAAGCCTCCTAATTTCTTCAGAAATAAAAATTATCTCCCAATTCATGTTATGTGGTTTTTACATTAGTTTTTCAGTTTCCTTATACACAATTAAACACTTGATGATTCGCCTAAATACTGAAGATGAAATAATGATGCACTTGCTAGATCGTAATTATGGGTAAGTTTAACATTTTTTCTGTTTGATTTTTATAAAAAAAAAAAAAAACCATAGCTTTTTTCATGAAATGTTTATATCTTTTCTAAGAATGTGCCAAAAAGTTAATCCTTAAGTATTGGCAACTAGCCCTTGCCATTCATGGAACAAGTTGTTAATTTTATTGTTATCATTATTTTTTGGAGTAAAAACCTTATATGCACATTATTACTAATGATAAATAAATTTTTATGTCATTTTTTGATAATGTTTTATTTACTCCTAATTAAATAATGAATTATAAAATATATTACTAGCCCAATAATAATTTGTTACTAGGGTACTGTACATTGACATTATACTAAATAGAAAATTTAATCAAATAAATACATTGCATTTCCTATTGTAATAGAAAACCAAAGTATTCCATGTTACTTAAATCAAGAATAATCTACAAATGTAAAGTATACTTTTGTGTTTAATTTTTAAACTGTTTAAATCAAGACAACTAAAGTTAAAATAACTACATTAATCACTTTTTTTCATAAAGGAGAGAAGAAATAAAGTTCAATTTAATTTATAATGATCATTAAAGAAATTTTATTGTTATGATATTTCATGCCTTTCGCAGACTGTAGTCGTTTTTGTAATTCTTTAAGATTTTTCCCGCATAAATAAAAAAAGTAATATTTTTCAGAATATTCCGGTTAGAGTATTTTTTCATTTCTTTAATAACCTTATATAATTTAAGAATAAATTCTTTTAGGAATAATGTATGATTCGTCCTAAAAAGGATTTTTTTTTTTAAAGTAAAGGCAGCTTTGATGTGTTAATACGTTCAGATTATACAGTAGTTACAGAAGCATCAACCGTGACAACGAAAATACTCCGGTAAAGACTTAATACACGGGATTAACTTTGAAATAAAATAGCTCGAAACGATTTAATGTATTAAGTTGTCACTATTACTATCATTTTAATTATAGATTCGTACTAAAGTACAATGTCAAATGTTTTAGCAGTTTTTTTAACGCTGTTAATAGTAGTAGTAGAAATATTATTTTCAATTTATTACTATTGTACCCTATAATATAGGAGAGTGTTATGTGAAGAAAAACATATACACATATGTGTATATGAATGTTTGTGAATAAAAAGCGCTTAAAGACAAAGGAACGACAGGTGAATATAAAGAATTTGATGTGTTAATTTAATGAAGTAATTCTACCCAGAGTTATCACAGAAACTACAAAACCGTTTTAAATATTTTTTCACTCGGAATATTCAATTTTATTCTAATACAAACTATACAATCTATTTAGTAGGTCATTATATTTATTTATATTTCTCTTCAGTATTTTTTGGTCACGAATAAAAATTGTAAATAGTCTATAGTCTAAAAGCAAAAAGCTGTTCGTGAATAAAACCGTTTATCACAGAACTAGAACCGTCTAGATTCTTAATGCATTAGAAACGTCAGAAAGGGAACCACTATTTTATTATGTAAGGTGAGGAATCCATTAATTCTGTAGCGAGGATTCGAGGAAGTTATAGTTCTGCTTGTCCACGCAGGATCCGTTCAATAAATGAAAATCATACATTTTTTATGTTTAATAGAAAATTAAATACAAATAAAGTTAATCATATCAAAATAATTTGTGCATTTTTAAAATATCTCTAGTTGATATAAAATTCCCTGAACTTTTGTTTAAATAATAGTATCTCTTTTAAGTTTCTTGTCTTTTTACTTGCAAATAAATAGGTCCACTGTCTCCCAACTCGTTGACCTATTTTTTTTCTCAGTATAAATAACAGAAAGAAGTTTTTACAGAACTAGCTTATCTTAAATGCCGCTGCCTTTTAGCATAAAAATAAAAACATATATTTATGAAGAGTCCAGATTTGATTTTTTGAAGACTGATATAAGAAAACGTTTTTTTGTACCACATTTTAAGGAAAATAGTAATTATGTTATTCAAATTTTTGCTTCAGAATATTCTTTAAAATATGTTAATTAAAGAAAATGTAAGTAAAGGTAATACAATATTGTTTAAAATATTTCTTTTTATTCATACCAAGAGGGGTTCCTTTCTGTAAAGTTATTAGGCAAAGTTTTAAACTAAGCTTACCAACATTTAAAAAGTGTCAGCATGCTCTACTTTTAAATTTTGAAAGTTATAGTTCTCTAATAGAAGGCTAATAATAGGTAAGTATGACAACAAGATTATCTACAACAAAGCGCCTTGTCTGTAACGGATAACAATAATAATAATTACATAATTTTTGTCTAGTTCTATTGTCACAACCAGTACTGTAGTACAAGAAATTAAATTTAGTTTTTCTGAAAAATTAAACTAGTAAAATATTCAGTGTGATAAACTAAATGCAAAACTTACAATTATGTAAGGATTAATCATTTACTTGTGCTAAAAAGTTAACATCTAATCTAATATTCAAATATAAATATTTATCATTTACATAAATATTTATAATTTATATATTGTTTTTCTAACATGACACCGTTGGTAAAATATAATTAGTATATACGAGTACAAAATTGAGTGTCTACCAATATATTATTCGTTTCCCTCAAGCGCTTTCGGTTATTCTGCCATCTTCAGGAGGGATTGAAATATATAAAAGTATAAAACTCAAATATTTGAATATAATCTAAATATCAATTGTTATTTTGTAAAAGTCATTGATTGTCATTTTGTAAAAGTTAAGGTGTTGAGTCGAAGTAACTACGTCCGTATTGTAATAATATCACAATTGTTATGAACTACCTTGTATGTAGATTATGGAATCAGTTTAGTTTATTAATATGTGGTATATAAGATACACGTCCACTTATAAATTTTATTAATTCACTTACATACAATTTAAGTAAATTTTTAACAAATACATTAAGTGAATATATTAAAATATAAAATAAATATAATTAAAAAACAGCTCTGAATTAATAAAATATTCTTGATAGTATCAATTTAATATATGAACTAATTGACTTATTAAAATTATGCCTTAAATATAATTATTCTAAATTCAATAATAAATTCTACCAACTGGAGAAAGGGCTTACCATGATATAATTTCAGTTAAATATCTCAAACATAATACTATAAAATTAAATAATATTAAATACATTGCCATATCAAATGATAATTTAACAGATAAATTATACCTCAAATTAAAAAATAAATTACATATAAGAGAAAAAATGGAACTGAAACATAATAACTCAGAAAACGATTATGTAAAAATGAAATATAATGTAAATTATAGAAAATTTAATAAAATATAAAGATAATTTATCTAAACACTGCATATGCAACTAATAATAAAATCATAAATTATATTAATAATAGAGATCCAACTAAACTCCTAATAAATATAATTTGAACGGTCAGGGCGTATACATTTTAAAATGTGAAGATTTTGATTTACAACATATTGGTGCGATCAATCGATCATTTTTAATTAGAACTAAAAAACATATTAATTCTATAACAAGGTAATATAAAGACCGTTCCAATTTCCCTAAAATATTTTGGAAAATAAACATAATATGATCCAAATAAATCCATGATGAATCAGTCAATCTACAAAATAATAAATTAGTATTTTTCATTTAATATTTTACTAAAACTTTTTCAAATAATAGAGAGTTAAATTCATATTTTTGTTTACAAAATTGTATTGTTTTGAATTAGATTTTGTTACAGCAAATTTTAATTTCCTGTAATTATAACTTTTCCTTAAGCTTCATAAATGTTATAATTATATTGTTACGTTAATTAAGTATGGTTATTTTAATTAGTCTTGTTAATAATTAGATAAACTACTAAAACAGTGGAAATGTAGCTGAACTTCTAAAACATTTCCACCAGATCTCACTTTGGAAGCATTGGCTGTAATGTCCACATTTTCAGCCTATTCCGACAAGGGACTGACCCAGATCTGCAGATATTAGACATCATAAAAGAAATCAAATATAAGAAAACCTAGTGTGAAAGGATGATCTTTTGAGCACGAGACAAATGTTCCTTTATAATGGGCAGACTCTTCAGCACCATCGAGGGAACGGACTAGCATCCTGGCAAAAATCCGCCCAAGATTTACTAAAAACAGAACTAGGGTAATACTGATCAACAATTTTATGCTGACATGTAAAAGTTTAGACTCATTGCCATTTATAAAAAGTTTTAACGTGGAAAAATGTTTTATATACAATCCAGCAAACCCTTGAATATTATTAAGAAGATAAGGTAGGTTATATCTTCAGATTTGAAACATAATTGATACAAATAATTTTATTTTCTACTTATTTTGGAACCTAGTATAAACAAGTGGGAATTACTTTAAATAATGTTACATTTTTAATTTATCTTAACTTTGATTATAATCTGCAGGAGTGCCGTAATTAAAAGATTAAAAGACCCTATATTCTTGGCAAAGATATTTTTATTGAATTTATTCATTAGGAAATATATGAAGAAACAAAAAAATATCAAATAAATAAAAGAATTGGACAAAAAATAAAGTTGGCTAAACAAATAAAGTTG
>JAAAKQ030075509.1:0-15261 GCA_010016005.3 Zanna intricata | reverse complement strand
TATATATATATAATTTTTTTTTTTTGTATTAGTGCTGTTATAGAATTATTTTTTAATATTAAAAATGTTTTAATACTTTTATTATAAACTATAATATGTGATTTACAAAAGTAGAACACCAAAAAGCTCAAAATAAAAATTTGTACAATAAAAAAATTAACAATAATATATAAAATAAATTGAAGTAATGAAATTAATTATTTTTAATTTTCTAAATATTTAAGAGTGTTACAAAAAGAAAAATATACTTATAAATGTTTATGTATACATAATTTCAATAAAATTATTTTTATATCCTTAAATTCAAGGTAATCGTCTTAATTTTCTGCACGTACGATTTACTTTGCCAAATGAGAACATATTATAACTAAAAATAAAAAAAGGTTTTATCTCGTATCAAAAATAAGATATGAGACCTACTGTCAATAGTTCTAATAAATGCAGAAATCTACTTGTTCAATTAATTATTTCAAAAACAGTTGTATTTTTTTAACTAAAAAATATTACATGTTTAATTTGTTTTCCAATGTGTGATGATCACATTCGTTAAGGATTGTGAAAATAGTAAGAACTTTGCTCCCACCAACTTTGCCAGGCATTTTCTGCTAGTATTACCTTCTTCTCTTTATCTGTTTAGCCTCCGGAACTACCGTAAGGTATTGCTTTAGAGGATGAATGAGGATGATGTGTATGAATGTGAATGAAGTGTAGTCTTGTACAATCTCAGGTCGATCACTCCTGAGAAGTGTGGTTAATTGAAACTAGTATTACCTTTTTGTGGATAAAAATATCTGAATTTTCATAAGTCTTATCAGCATTACATTTATGAATTCTTATAAATTATAGTGATGATTTTTTTTTTTTTTGTTTAATTTTAATATTCTAATCAGCTCTGTAAGTGTTAATTCTAATTTCATTAAAACTCTTCTTTTAACTTTTACACATTATCCATTAAAATAAAAATAAAAGTTTCATATAGAGCAATAACATACTTTTATTACTTAAAAGTCATAAAATCATTGTATACTAAACATCATGTATATTTTTTCATGCGATTAAAATTTAAGCTAATCTGTATGAAGCTTTTATTTATTAATTTGTTAACTTATACTTAATCCGCCAAAGGGCTGCATTGCAAAACTCAAACTGCTTACACTTGACTTTACCTGTGTGTCCTGCTTGGTTCTGCCAGGTTCTCTGGGGTCCAGATGTCACATTCCACCTCCAATAACAAGCTGAACAGGTATTGTATTTGACACTATGCACTGCATGTATATCACTGTTTTGTTTCTGTAGTTTTAGTACTTAGGTGATATTTTGCTAATATAATTTTATTACTTGTCAGATTTAAATACAATTTTTATTTTTATTTATTTTATTGTTTATGAACATATTAAAATGTATTAGCGTGACATATTAATTCAAAGATCATGTCATTAAATGAAAATTATGTAATTGGCTTAAGTTTGAAATAGAATTTTCTTATGAAATGTACTTTGTATCTTTACAAGCAACTGACATATTTCTCTTGATACATAACAGAATAAAGAAGTTATCCCTGTTAATTCATTTAAATTTACACTTCTGAAATGATTTCAATTTGTTGGATTTCTATCAGTGTTGTAGACCTGCTCTGTAATTTTATAGTTATTTGTAACATGTTATGAATAAAATAAATAAATCTTTTATTCTGATCAGTTCACATTAATATATCATGTGATTAAGGATAGATATTTTACTTCGTGAATAAATAAGAAACTGCTCTAGTACTTACCTGGATGGATCAAGGGAAACTGTCATAAAACTTTGATTAGAGCAGTGTCACACAATATGCAATTAATCATAAGATAGAAAACATATGATTAAGGTTTATTTTAAATTTATACTGATGAATGTTAAGATAAATGCATAAAGATATTAAGTATTAAAAAAAAAAATAAAAAAAAAAATAAACCATAATTAATTCAGAATGTGTATTGAAAATAGTTTGATGACATATTTGTGAGTGGAATGCAGAAAATTCTGTTTTTAATATTTTTATTTAGTAATAATTAAAAGTTTATTAACTGCAGAAAATTTCTTTTTTTTTTAAATTTTAATTATATTTTAGTAGATTAGTGAGAATTGTCTTTAAGTGTTTGATAATTTATTGAAAATGACAACTTAAGCACAATAAAATTATTCTTGTAAGTTGAAGTATTGGGTTGAATTACATAAAAAAGATTCTTTTTTGTTTATTTAAAAATTTTACTTCCGTTTGAAACACATAGATGGTGATGATGATGATAATAATTGAAGCATATTGCGATAATTTTTTTTAATTTTCTAAGGTTTAAAACCAGCCAATATTCATTTGCATTACTAGTTAATTTTGGTCATGTAAATCGATTTGTACCCTTACCATTCAGGTAAAGTGTACTGACTATGCAAATCTTTATAAGTGGATTGAACAGTTTAAATCAGATAAAACATGGATCACTGATTTTCATCAAGCAGAGGACTGGTGGAAGTTTTGACTGATGGTTTGCAAAATGTCATTAATGATTTTATTCACAAGGAGAGTAGCATAAAAAATTTGGGAAATTAATGAAAATTATGGTGCACTTATCAATTATAGTTTATCAAAACTGTCGATTCCATTACTAAGCTAAATTACTAGAAAACATTTCAGGATAGGTTGAGAGACAGTTGACAGAAAGTATAGGGACACCTAAATTTACATTCGTATAAAACTTGCACAGTTTTTGGTGGAAGGTAATGCTCTTTTAGATTGCATAATACTGTGTGATGAAACTTGGATTCATCATCTTGAGCTGGAATCCAAATGTTGAAGTATGAGATAGAAACATCAGAGTTTGTCTGCTAGGAAAAATTCAAAACCTACAAATGAGCTGGTAAAGTCATGCAAAACAGTATTTTGGAACAACAGTGTGTTCAGAAATTTGCTATGCAGTATGCTTTAAAATTATGTGGTGCGTTCTGTTCTTTCAGAACAGTTTTATGTTCTGATGTGTGGGATATGGACTTAAATTTTCTAACGTATGAAAAATGTCATGCCTGACTAGGATTTGAACCCAGGATCTCTAGATGAAAAGCAGAGATGCTCTACCAAAGAGATCGGCAGATTTATTGTGATTATGTAGAAAAACACTATACAATCAGTAGTAGTGATATGCTACAAGAGAAAGTGAAACCTGCAATAAAAAAAACATCTGGTTCTCTCTCAAAGGGTTTAATTTTTTTACTTGATAACTCCCTCCCACTGCTCAAAAGTCATTGAAAACTATTCATAAGTGAAGAAATCATTCAAGAGGTGTTACCTCATCCACCTTGTAGTCTACTCTCTCTTCCTTAGATTTTCTTTTTTTTATTTGGCCCTGTCAATTACTTTTTATATGGCATTGGCTGCAGCAACAATGAACAAGTGAAGAATACAGTAAAAGAATGGCTGAGGAACCAAGATGAACAATTTTTTACTACTAGAATAAGAAAGATGGAACAAGTACCTAAATTTTGCTAAAAATAAGATTGAAAAGTAGCATAGTTTCATTGATATTGAGTAAATAATCGTTTTTCTACACTCATTTGTCTTTTCTAATTAATGATCCTTGTAAATATAATAGGAATTTATCGTTTCTGATTTGAATGTACAGACAGATATCTAGTATTATAAGCACATGTGTGTTTTTAGTTCTGAACTGCAGAATTATTTCTCAAAATGTTAAAATTAATAACATTGTATGTTTGAAAACATTAATGTAATTGAGTAACATAGTGGTTGTACTCCTTGCATTGCTGTTGTTCAGCATTATAGAAATCTTCAAATCACAGTAGACTACAGTAAAATGATCCCCAAAATCATGACTGTATGATCGTAACTGTATGTATTTTTCGTAATATGAATCATGAAAAATTTCCACAAAAGACCAGAATTTTGGAATATTTAAGGTAATCACTAAAGTAGAATTTGGAACATTAAGAATCCAGTGTATAATTCAGAATAACTCTTTTATTACCAATGTTTATTGAAGTGAATTCAAAATATTTTTTAAAATATTTAAAAATAATTTTAAGTTTTAAAGTTGTTTTTAGAAATATCACCTATTTAGAAATATTTTTCTTCTTTCAATTAAACCCTCTTAGATCTCATTACTTTTTCTTTCTTCTTTTCCTAATCTTTCCGTTATTTTTTCATTCTTTCCAAGAGTGCTTGTTTTTACTCCTTTGTAAATTTTCTGGAGCTGTTCTGGATTTTTCCTTTTCATCTATTTTAAAATCCTCAATTCTTTTTTGAAACTCTATTCTATCTGTTATTATTGTTTTCCAATCTTTATTTAGTTTTTCGTGTCTTGGTTATTTCCCAGTACCACCCATTTTTGTTCTTCTATCTTTTTGTTGTTTTGTAAGTTTAGTGTCATTCATTCTATAAATATGGCCCAAAAACCTCATTCTTCTTTTCTGCATTTACATTTCTAAATGGTTTATTTTTTGGTAAATTTCTTTGATAGATTTTTGCCTATAAAAGGCTACAGAGGAGCCTATACAAGCCTGTAAAAGAACAGAGGAACCTTCCTCTGTTCTTTTGGATTAAAAATCTTCTTCACGATTCTTCTTTCTTCTTTTGAAAGATTTCTTTCATTAACTTTCCTAAACATTCACTTGCATATAAGGTTTCTGGCCAAATTACTGTATTGTTGTGCCATAGTTTAGCTTTGTAACTTAAACATTTCTTAATGTAAACATCTATTAGCAGTCTATAAGCTGTTTCCGTTTTACAAATTCTACTTTTAATTTCTTCTTTTTCAAGTACAGTTGGTATTATTATCTCCCTAAGATACTTAAATTTGTATGTAATTGTGTCCCTTTTCAATAATTATTTCTTCTCCACAGTTCTTGTCATTGGTTATAGATTCTATTTTTTCGTAGGCTATGTATAAACCTATTTTTTTGCTGTTTTCTTCCAAATAGATGTACTTTTAATTTTGCTTCTCTATTTTTAGGTAGGATTACTATATCATCTGCAAAGGCTAAATGATTAATGGCTAATATCTTTTTCATGTTCCTAAATACACAGATTCTAAGACTCTATGTTAAACCAGTTCCTTATTCCATTCTGTAATTACTTTTTCTAAGGTAATGTTGATTAGAATTGGGAAGATTCCATCATCCTGTCTTACACCTGTTTTTATTTTAAATGCTTCTGACAGTTCTCTACGTAGTGTAATTTTAGGTTTGGTTTTTATTAGTGTTTGTGTAATTATTGCTATACTTTTCCTAATTACTTCTGCTTCTTCTAATGTCTTAAATAACTATTCTCGGTGTATGGAATCATAGGCTTTTTTAAAATTTACAAAAACTACTACATATTTTTTACCATTTTTGTTAATATACGAGTAATTTATGATAGTTTTTAAATTTAGAATTTGTTCAGTATAGGATTTTCCTGAACGAAAACCTCCCCGATATTATTCTAAATAATTCTCAACTTTGTTCATTATTCTGTTTTGTAGAGATTTACTTTAAGTTTTGTAAGGAACTGCTGAAAGTGATATTCATTTGCATTTGTTTGGGTTTGTTTTTTACTTCCTTTATTGTGAAGCAGATATCATTACATTTTTCCATTCCTCTAAGATTTCCAACATTAGCAAAATTTCTTCACATTTCAATATTGTTTATTTACTTGGGGATTTGATTTTTAAAATTTCTGCTGTTATGTTATCTTTTCCAGAAGCTTTATTATTGTTTAATTGTTATATTATTTTTTTGAATTTGTTTTCATTTGAAGATAGTGAGTCTTCTATTACAAGATTGGATTTTTCAAAATTAAATAATCGTTTGGATTTTGAGCATATAGTTTCTCAAAGTACTTTGCAAATGTTTTAAGGATATCTTGGTTGTTCATTTGTAGTTCACAATTTCAATTTTTAAAATGTGTTTTGTACAGTTAGTAACCTTTAATTTTACTATTAAATGTTCTATAAAAATTTCATGTGTTATTTTTCAGGAAGTCCATTTCCAGTTATTTTATCCGATCTTTTTTTTCATTATTCCTTTTTGATTGGCTGAAGATTTTGGATGTTAATTTCTAAAGTTTATTTGATTTTCTTTATTTGGAGTCGCTCTCCACTTTTCCAGAACTTTTTCTCAATTTTTATTCTGCCATATGTGTTTTTTATCTTTAATTTTGGCAGTTATCTTTAAACTTTTTTATTGTATTTGTTTTATTATCTCATTCCAGTCTTTAGCTTCAAGTTTTTCATGTTCTTCAATAAGTTCTTTCTCTGTTTCATTGAATATTAACCTCTGAATGTTGCATTTAATTAGTGGTTTATAGCTTTTCTTTTAGAATTAAGGAAAAATTAAATTTGATCTGCGAAATGTAGTGATCATGAGTCAAAGTCTGTTTTTCTTACTTTATTGTTTTGAATTTCTTTTAACTGTTTTGAAGAGATTCCCACATGATTTATCTGAAATTCCTTAGAATGTAATTTGGTGATTTCCAAGTTGTTAGTTTTTTGCTTGTTTTTTTAAATCTGGTTATTATTATTTTAAGCGATGTATCCTGTTCCCCAGAATCCGTAGCAGGTTTGAAAGATAATTTTTCCTTTTAGAGATTCAAACTCCCCATGGTAACTCAGTTAGTTTTTCCCATCTCCATTTTTAGAAAGATGAAATGTTCAGTGTAGAATACATTGCGAGTAGTTTATTCCATTACAACTAAAGATTGCAAGTCTTTAGAGGTCTCTGCTTCAGTTCAGTTTAGAAAAAGTCTAAACCTATTCAACAGCACCATGTGGAGGCTAGATCATCATTTTTTAAATTAGCAGAAAAACTTTTCCAATTTATGAACAGCTATCTTTAAGAAATCTCTCATGATTATGAGTTTGTGTAATTTTAATGTCAGCGTTGATTGTTCAGTCTTAATTTTTATATTTGAATTTTAAGGAAAAAGTTAATATTTAAAAGTTTAAAGTAAAAATATTTTCTTATTTAAAATAAAAAAAAACTTTTTATCAAAATTATTATTTTTTTATTTTTTAACAAAATTGTGTTTTATATTGTAATTAAAAATTTCTTACTGAGAAAGATTCGGTTTACTTATTTACATTTAGTAAGATTAATAACAATAGTTATGAAATTTGTTTACATTAACTGCTGTTATAAATTCTGCTTCTTAAATGTTAATTAATGAAAAAATATTTATTTATCATTGTTATTCATCGCTTCAATCATTGCTTTCTGCTTGGTTTCTTATTTCTGTTAAAATTTTTCAGTAGTTATAAATAAGTTTTTTTTTTCAAAGCCTTTATGCAAATATTTTTAAAGCAGTTTAAGGTGCAGTTGCATAAATGGAAGGTGGATGCAGAACTAAGACAAAACATAAATTTTTCAGTATTGCATGAATTATGAATGCTTTGCCCTAGATGTTGTAAATCTCTTGCTTCTTTAATGTTTTTATACTTTTTCTCCTAGTGAATAAAATGATGACCACTAAGTATTGCATTGATTGAATATTAATTATCAAATAGTATTTAGTTATTTTTATTTCTATGATTTTGTGGTTTTTTTTTTTCATTTTATTTACATTATGGAAGAGTGTTACAGCATGCTTGCATTATTATTATTTTTTTTAATCAATATATTGATTTTTCATATTATAATAAAATATTTTTAGATATTGAACATATAATGATTAAATGATTTTTGATCTCATATATGTCATTCTAATCTTAGTAAATGATTATTGGTACAGAATATATGCTCACTCAAATTTGAGACTTTATGAAAATAAAAGTGCTCATAAAATTATAAACATTTTGTATCACTTTTTAGATTATTTTGTATCGGATAACCCTGTTACTGAGGTCAATAATATACTTCCTGTACTTTGAACACAAGAAAACTTTCTCCCTTTCAGTCAACTGGAGATGGAGATTGGGTAAAAATGAAATGAAATTTATAAACACTTTTTATTTGTTGAGAGCTTTTGAATCATTAAAGCAATTGTTACTTGAAAAATGAAAATCTCTAACAAATTGATGTTAAGCATAATTGAATGTAATCATAGATTTAAAATAATAACAAATAAAATAGATCTTATTTTGTGTTTGTACACCGTATAGATCCAGGTAGTGTGGTTTTACAAGTTGAATTCAGCTCAGAAGTGGTTAAGATACCAGTCTGAAATTTCATAGGTAATAAGGTAAATAGAATGGGCCGAGTTTGTTTAAAAATTGGAATTCGACTGAACCATTAGTATTACGTATATACTAACAATTGATCAAAGTTATGGTATGCAACGGAAAGCTTAAAGGAATGTAATCTATTTTAATTCCCACCATGAAACATACCTTAAAAATTAGTAAGAAATAAAAATGTATTATCATCAAATTTGAGTGAACATATATTTTTTATCGTTTGTAAGCACTTACTTTTTAGAGATATTACTTTACTTAAATTGTTTGTTTGTTAGTTTTTATAATATTTTTAAGTTGCCATACTTAACCATCATGTCTGGAGTAATGGAACAATAACTCCTTCAATTTCTGTGCCTCAAATTGGGTAGATCAATAGGAAGCACAAGATTCCTTATAAAACCCAAACAAAAAAATTAAATGGGATCAGATCAGATTACTTTGGAGGCCACCACAAACAAGATCTGTCATTGCATTCGTATTGATTGATCCAGCAGTTGGAGAAAATCTCATTCAATCGATTTGGTAAAGAGTTTTGCCAGTGGGAAGGCTCACCTTCTTGTTGTCAAATAAAATTTTCTGGTCCATCTTAAAGTGTAGGAGAGAGCCTTGTATGTAGCACATACAAATAAGCAACTGCTGTCATACTTACTTCAGCAAAAAAAAAAAAAAAAAATATGGTGAAATATTTTGCACATTTATTTAATTTTGGAGAATTTCTTTTGCATTATAACAGTTTATACCCAGATACAGGTATGATATGCATTAACTTTTCCACAAAGATGAAATGTAAACTCACCACTAAACACAATACAATTTTAGTAAAACACAATTTTAAATTTGCATACCTCCTATTTTCCCAACCTACCCCTGTTCATATCTCTTCATGGAGGCTCAACCCACAACAAATTTTAATTATGAACTCACCATATACAATAAAAATTAACAACCCCTCATCTTTCAGCAAACATTTTACTATTTTCTATCCGAGACAAACCCAGACTCAGTAGTATACACAGATGGGTCGAAACAATATGATATATTGGATCCGCTTTTGTTGTGAATGACAGAACTTATGTGCTTGGTAACTTAAGTGTCTACAATGCTAAACTGTACACAATCATTATGGCTTTGAAAAATATTAAACCAAAACATCGTTATCTGTATTGATTCCTTTAATATTCTACAAGCTTTAGATGATTTATATTCAATACTTGCTATCATCACCAAAATTTATATATAATTGCTGAATTCAATCGCCACAACACACGAGTGTATTTCTGCTGGACACCTAGGATGGGGTGGATACCTATGTGGGAATCCTGGGTAATGTACGTGTGGATTCCACCGCTAAAGATGTATGTAGCCAACCATCTTTCACCACTCATAAGTTACAACTATCAATTTTATTAATTCCATTAGACATACACTTAGGAGAAAGTAGACTGGATTGCTACAATACTCTGACACAACAGAGGTACGGTGTTAACCATGGGATTCTTCATGCAGATAAATTCACAGAGAGGAATGATCCTGTGCTGATTGGAGTTAGGATATACCAGAGCTACTCACGAATATCTGATAACGCAGAAAACACACCATTATACTTACACAATTGCTGTTTGACTGTGCACCACATCCTTGTGAACTGCATATGTTATACAGCATTAAGTCACAAATTTAAATTTCCAAGGGACATTCAGGCCGCAACCTAGGATGATAATAAGGTATAGACCAGATATTGTTACTTCTAAAAAGAATCAATATATTTAATAACATTTAATGATAATCAACCCCTAAATTTTATTTTGTTATTTGTGTTACATATTTTATCCTAATGGTTATGCTTCTTTTATTATTTTAATTTTATTACTGTCTTAATTTTAATCTTACTTTATTAATATTTTAAAATCGGAGATGGGGATTTTCTGTCAGTTTTAGACTCTGATATGATAACACGAAAGCGTTTTTTGTCGCAAAAATAAAACTAAACACAATGCAGTCAAGAAAATTGTAATCTTCTTGATGCAACATTTTGATTGCAAAGTTGGTATACACAGTGTGATTGGTAGGCTTCATAGCCTGTAACAGCTACAAATGGGTATGTATGTATATGTAATCGTTTCCTTAAGAGATTCCACATTGTCATTACTGGCATTGCTGGTTTGTAGTCAGCCTGTTTAACAAACTTTTTAAGACTACACAGAAGAATCCCTGAACACATTCAACATTTTATCAAACACACTTAAGTGCAGGTTGTCCTGCACTTTACCCAACAAATAGTCATTTCAAACTGATGATCAAAAATGTTATTGTCAGTTAGAGGATTACAATTAAACTTTTTACGTAATGCATATTGAAAAGTAAACATGCAAACTGAAAAATAGAAGGCTTTCTGTTCAGGAGGTGCCATCTTTGGTAGTGGTACTGTCAACGAGAAAGAGAGGGAATCAGTTTACAGTATGCATGCAACTAAAATTGCATTTTTTGTTCTTTATTTCTAGCCTTAAATCAACATTGTACATCTCATCCAAGAGGTATTAAAACAATTTAAATTTACAACATTCTTTTTTTACACCTAGTATGTTATCTATTTCATCTAACCTTTAACTTTTTTTATGAAGGAGCAACTTTATTCTTTTAGTCTGAAACCACTTTATTTCATTTAAAACAAATAAAACCACGTAAATGAGAGTAACAGATGAGATTATTTAGTGAACATTTATTTTTATCTTTTTTATTTAAGAAGTAAATATTTTATTCTTCTCTTTAATTTTTCAGAAAAAACAGATGTTTTTAAGAATGTTTCTAAACATCTGATAATTAGAATTTATTAAGTCTGATTAATCTTCATTTTTCCTACTGACAGCAGCTTACAAACTATTGTCAAAGCCTATATAGTAATAGAATAATGTATTTAAGTTATCCTGGTGCTGTCTGGTTCCTGTACATTCATTAGTTATTGTAAGTTATTTCTGGTGCTAACTGTATTAATAACTGAATGTAAGATGAATTTTCTTCATTTGAACAACATTGTCAGCCATTACTAATCAGCCAAGATAATAGCTAATGAAAACTTTTTTGCAAATGCCTTTATTCTTAACCTTATATGAAATTTCCATTAATTAAACCTAAAATGTTCTTTTTCTTTATAGATAACTAGTCAGAATTATAAAGAACACTTAATATTATTAATAATAAAAAGTGAACAATACCCTTAACATTTTTAATTATGTCTTGAACTACTGTTTTATAAATAGCTGAATTTTGTATGAGTTAATTATGTTTTATTTATTTTTGTGTTGAGTATTTTAAGTTTATCTTAGTTTTGTATGTTTCATATGTAATAGAGTATTATTTTAATTCTTATAATAACTATTGTGATAATATTTTATTAATTCTTGAATAATTATTCAATGTTATGTAGGTCTGAAAATGTTCGAGCGCAGATTGCCCAGAATAATTCAAAATATGATCTTTCTAAATGGAAATATTCAGAATTACGTGATACTATAAATACATCATGTGATATTGAATTATTGGAGGTAAATCTTTCTTCAAATAATTATATTTATTATTAATGTTATCTTTATTTCAAAAATAATTTTTTAAAAAAGTGATTTTATTGCTCTGTATTCAAATTATTTCTGGTTTAATTTAATTAATCGCAAGTCTGCTGTTTATGTTTTTTTTTTTACTATCAGTTAGTTAATTATAATTAAAACCAAAAAGAAAAAAACCGTAATTTAAAAATATAATTTTTCTTATTGTATTTTAAAATTTTGTTATCCATTACAATTAATAGTAAAAAATTAACATAAAAATAAATATTTTTCAAACAAAATAAATCAAATTTATATATTTATAGGTAACGTACATATATATATATATTTTATCATATATATTTATATGTTTATGTATTTCATGATTTTTAATTGTGTGAAGGGATTATTTTATTGGAAGTAGCAATAACCATAAAATTATATTTGCATTAGTAATACTATTTGTGTAAAGTTATTTTGAGGTCTGTAGGGTTTTCTTTCAAAAAAAAAAAAAATTAGTGATATGGAAACAGGATGTCCATGAAGGATTATCCCTGATTGCAATAGGTTGAATAATTTCTATTAAAGAAATAGTTTGGCTTAAAATCTAAAGAGTTTAAATGATTCTGCACTTAAATAAAGTTCAATATGCACCGTACCCCCATAGTGCAAAGAGAATATTGATAATGTGTTCACACTCTTCATACATTTTCCTGCATTTGTGATATGATTTTTTTTAATTTTATGTATGATCTGCCCCTGCAACATGTCTAAATCTTCAGTTAACAATGTCTTTCATATAATATTAAGAAAAAGAAATTTATTGGGGTTACGTATGGTAACCTTGGAGGCCAAGGAATTAGCTCATCTCTGCATACCAGTGACCTGGAATTGTAGTCAAAAGTCACAAAAAATACAATATCAGCTCAGTGAGTAGTTGTTCCATCTAACTGGAACCTCTCTGGTTGCCTTTCCTGCAATTGAGGGAATATTTAATTAATTAATGTGATGTCTATAAATACATCCAAGTTTATTTATTTTTTATGGAAGATAGGTCCAATTATCTCATAGCATAATAAGCTATATCAAACATTAAGTTGAGGGCTATTCATACACATGCTTCATAATTACATGTAGAATTTCTAATTCCCAAATTCACACATTATGACTATTGACTACTTCACTAATATATAATGTTGCCTTGTTAGTAAAATAGATATGATAAATAACTGGTCATCCTTATCAATTTTGTTCAAAATGAGGTCGGCTAAGTCTTATGCTTAAAATGATCATTAAATTCTATTTAATGCAAAATTTGAAGTTTACATACATTAACCTTTAGCTATTTATGTAACACTGTGTACTGTAGATTTTGGTACTTGTAACTGCTGTGAAGCTTGACTTCACTTATTTATCAGGTGATTGAATAAACACATCTTGAATTGTCTCAATTGATTCTTAACTAACTGACTGCTAGACTTCAAGTGCTTTAAGCTTATTCTATCCCTAATTATTTCCATCTGATCAGCCTTCATTTTTAGTATAGTTAGTATGTAGATGAGTTTCATCAACATAAACTATATTCTGACCATCACATTAGTATTGTATTATAAATAATTAATTGTAATAATTTGAATTAGTCTTTCAAACAAGTCTTTCAAATAAATAACATCTGTTATTTGTAATCTTTCTAATTGTTTTGAAACCCAAATTCTTTATAAAAGATGACTTGCTTCCTTTGAGATTTATGTCTGCCATACATGTGATAAAGCTGGTCTTACCTTTTCTGTAATATACATTTCATCACATCTTGGTCAAATTTATTGACCATTGATATAGTTTTACTGTTTTTTTTTCTATTAATGTTTTAGGTTTGAAATTTTGAATTGCCAATTGTTTGGGATTCATTTAGAATCCTCCAAACAAAGGATTCACTTATTTTAGCTGTAGGCATGGTTTTTTTTAATAGTAACTGAAATTGTTACTTCATTTAACTTAAAGAAATTGTAAACATTATAGAATACCTTTTTTTTTTTGTCTACAAATTACTTTCCATCTATCTAATCTGCTTTTAAATTACAACATTTTCATATTAAATCACTTATTTTTAAGCTTACAGATTTAAAAACAAGTTATGTGACTATCAAGTGAAAACTGTTTCAGTTGTATTATAGCTGTTGTAAACAATTAAATAAGAAGAAATAAAATGGAAGATTTTTCAAATAAAAAGGAAAATTTTTAATATCTAAATTTCCCTACGCTAAAAGAGGCATGTCATGTTATTTTGTACTTTCTGTAACTCTGGCTTTTGAATAAAGGACACTTCAGTTCCTCTCTCTGATTTATAGTTTGGTGCAGTCACTCGCTAGGTTTGTTAAAATTTATATATATTTTATCATAGGCTTGTAATTTTTTTTAAGAGCTAAGAATTTCTATGACTTCTTGTCACAACACACTATGGTAACATGCAACTTTTACTTTCCTGGAGTATCAGTTTGATGTACGCATGCATGCACTACTAACATACTAACCAATTGTTCTGATTAGTGATTATTTCTTGTAGGATTTCCTATAGCATACAAACATGTTAACAGTCATTAATCAATAGAGAAAAAACTTGTTAACGTCTACAAAATGATGGTCATATCTAAAAATGTACTGTAGAAAGTGACTGGAACTTTAAGGATGTTTAAATAAACTTCTTTTTTATGTTCTGATTAATGTTTTGTGTTATTTCTTTTAAAAGTATTTTCAGAATTTTTAAAATTTTATATCTGTTTTATGTATGTAGGCATGTAGAATTGAATTTCATAGACGATTAAAAGTATACCATGCTTGGAAAGCCAAAAATAGGCGTCGAACAACTATGGATGAAAATGAACGGGCTCCTCGCTCTGTTATGGATGCAGGTAACTATATATATATATTCTTTATAGATTGTTTCATTTATTGAATAGTAAACAAATTTAAGAGTATTTTTATATTTTCAAAAACAAAAAACAGTGATAAAAGTTAGTTTGTTTTTAGTGTATGAATAAATATTGTTATGAATGACTTTGGGTGAAGAGGTTTTATGCTGGACGACAGCTGTTAAATTAAATCCTCAATCTTAAATTGGTTATTCTAATCCAGTTGCCTATTTTTACTGAAATAATGTAAAGAAATACATGATTTTTCTCTAAATTTATGTTATTGAATGTATACTGCTAGATAATCAAATAGTGTGTTTTATTAAGAAAGAAAAACTTTTTTTTAACAGACATTGGGAATTTTTACCCAATGTTATCTAATCTAAATGTTACCACTTGCGAATAAATTGTTTAAAGTGTTACCAATAATAAAATACAAGTATTTTTTTTTCTTTTTTTTACCTCCGGAACCACCATTAAGGTTTAAGGTTTAGCTTCAGAGGATGAGATGAATGAATTGTAACGTGTGTGAAAAATTCCATGACTGACCGGGATTCGAACCCGGGACCTCCGGATGAAAGGCCGAGACGCTACCACTCACGCCACGGAGGCCGG
>JAAAKQ030075498.1:0-15261 GCA_010016005.3 Zanna intricata | reverse complement strand
TTTTTATTAAATTATGTTTATTCAAAATTTATAATTAATTATTGTTCAACTCTCTTTTTTTATTCTAAATTTAATCTTATTATACAGTCTTTTCTTTATACCAGAGCATTTATTTATTTTATTTTAAATTTCCTAATTATTCTCGCACGGTTAGTAGTTAGCAACTATTCCTAACAAAAGTATTTATCACTTCGGTGATATTTATGGAAAAAGATTAACTTGATACAGCATATTAATTTAGGTTCATTTTCTTAGGTTAATTTAATTAAATAGTTAACACAATATTTTTTTTTTTTACTTTTAAGGGTGTTAAAAAAATGAAACTTAATTTTTTTAACTGTTTGAAGGAAAATTTCATTCATTAAAAGAAATTGTACAGGTTAACACAACCGTAATCAAATCTATAGTTTAACTGGGAGATAATACACAACCTCCATTCTTTGCAGTTGTTAAGCTTCAAAACATTGTCAGATATAACGTGACTAACATTATTACTGAAACTTATGAACATAAATAGAAATATTATGAATATTTTATGGATCTTTTTATTCAATTAAGTAATGAGTTATTTGAAACTTGGTATTTTTATTTTACATTAAAACTCTTTCTATATTTTCTCTCATTTTTTAAATTAAATCTCAAGTAATAGTTTTTTTTTTAATAATTGAATATATTTTACCGGTTATTTATTCTATTTGATTCATTTATTTTTATTTTTTTTTTTAATTAAAAATTTGCTTTTTTGTGATAAAACTCTCAATTACGTGATAAGAATTAAATTTTTTTTTTTATATTTTCACTGTAGTTCCTAGTTTCTAAGATAAATGTATTACATGTATTCTTAATATATCCTTGCAATCTTTTCAACTAGTGAACAGTAAATGACTTCCCCGAGGTCCAACGAGATGAGCATATATTTAATGTAAATCAAGTTTAATCTTGTACTGGCACAGGCCGACCATTCCTGAGATGTGTGGTTAATTGAACCCCAACCACCAAAGAACAAGGTATCCTCTAATATTCAAATCCATATAAAAGTAACTAACTTTTACTGGAATTTGAACCTCAGAACGTCTGACTTCAAAAATCAACTGTTAAACAAGTGATATTTACAACAACGAATTTATCTCTTTACCAGCATGGAGGGCGCTAAGTTAAATAAATTTGTTTTGTTTCTATATTATTTTAAATATGTAAGTAGTAATTACAATTTAAAGAAACTGCAACAATAACAACAAATTATCACACTCTTTAAAATAAAAATTGTAAATATAAAATCATTTTTAAAAGTTATGAAATACTAAACTTCCGCAATATCAATTAGAAAATTAATTGCGAGTCCACCAATTTAATAATAAAAGTCATAAAATATAACCGCTACCTTCTACTACCACAACCAGTTAATTTAAAAGCATTCACCAGAGTAAAAAAATATTACAGAAATCTAGTTTGTAGTTAACTTTTTTAACGAGGTAAATTTATTTAGTTTAATTAATTTTGAACTAGTAAATAAAATTATTTTGCGCATCATTTTATGCGAAAAGGCCAACTTAGAACCATCCAAATATCACATCTTTCTAGCTTCTTTTTCTTCAATGCGTTTCTCATTTTTCCGGTATGGTTTCGTTTTAGCTCATCAGTCCATTTTCTCTCAATTATCCTTTTTTTGTTACAAGAATTTGAGTATACTAAATTATTTTTCTGAAATTACCTATACTGCAACAGTCCTCTTCTTTTAATCCTATCCTGTGGAGGTTCTCTTCCATTGGTTTTAGATAATTTCATTTGCTTTTCATGTTACAATCTTGTCAAAGATTTGTTAATTTGATTTTTTCGGTTTATCCTGATCATGTGCCCTACAAAATTTAATCTTCTTTCCCTTACATCTGTTTGTAGGTCTTTTTTATTCTGATAGATCTCGTTAGTAGAATTTAGTCTTTACCTTCCTTTGTTATCCTTTGATCATATATTTTTCTTAGTAAGCTTCTTTCGATCTTAAGCAATTTTTTGAGATAAGTTAAGGTAATATTTCAGTGAAATATTGGTCATTGCACAATTTATTTATTAGATTAACTATATCATATTTCGTTAACGCGCAATTGTTTCATTATTAAAAATTACAACAATAAATCGGTTCATTACCCTAACAAGACAATTTCATGTACATTTCTTAAAAATTGTGTTTAATTTGAAAAAAACAAACATGAAAGGAAAACTGGTACTTTCGATCTCGTATTATGTTTGAAAAAACATAAATTTGTTATAGTAAAACAATAATACAATCACTTAATCCTATTATTGATTTAATTTATTTTACAATTTTAATTTTTAAATGTATGAAATGCGCAAAAAAAAAGTAATAATAATAAAACCACCAACTATTGGAAGATTCAATGTTTAAGTATTCTGAAACGGATTCAGAGAAGGCAATTAAATGAAGATTACTAACGGAATAACTAATGATCACAGTGAAGACTTCAATGTTATTCTCACAGATAATCATTAAATATTAAATAAGTATTTTGTTGAAACAAATCAAGATATTTTTTTTATGCGAAATCAGCTGTAAAATTGAACCATTTATTATAAGAATCTCTTTCAAGCATTATCTTCAGAATCTCATAATACAATGTTCTAAATAAAATGCAAGAGAAGTGTTTACTACAAATGTGAAATTTTATTTTTTTACAAATAAATAATCTAAAACTATGCATTACAGCTGAACCGGCGGAAAATGTTTAACACATATTCTGTTCCTTACATCTGTAGGGAGAAATTACGTTTCTCTCAAAGGAAAGTATAAGTAAGGATATATAAGCGTTTTCGTGATAATTATATATCTAAAGTGATAATTTTATAACTTTCACATAAACATTCTTTGGTTTACTCGAGTGTATATTATCACTTTGAAATATGATAACTATTGTAATATAAACAGTATCTATAAAACAAAATACTTCACACTAATTGATAATTCATTAACAGCTAGTTCATTAAAAAAAAAATTCTTTACTCCATAAGTAATCAATCGCAAAACCCCTCCACATTATTAATGTGAATTCCAGTTCTAATAAGTATAGAAGTTGGGTCTCTGCGGTTTATCTTTGAAAAATTCCTGAAGTTAATGAATTATACAAAATATTACCGTAATTATTTAAAACAAACTTCAAAGTTTCATATACTTATTTATAAGAATTATTTTATAATTGCAGGTTAAAAGCTTATTTTCTTTAATTTGTCCTTTATCAAAGATGACATAAATTTTATTGTTTATGAGGAGAAAAGGGGATAGAATCACACAAAAAAAAATGCCGTTTTGACATCTAAGAATGATTAATTAGTACACCGAAACTCTACAAATAATGTATCTTGACAAAAAAATTTATTTTCTAAACGGTTTTCTATGTGATTACAGGAATTTTAAAAAAATAGTGAAAAAGCAGCCTATTGCAAGGACAAGTGGACTTTCGTCATTTCTGTCTTTTCAACTGTCGATACAAAACTCAGGTAAACTTTAATTTTATATTGTAGCTTATTTCGAGCCGTACGTGCTTTTTATAAAGTTCATATAGCCATCTACTATGGATTGAATCTTTCTATTTTGGTTTTTACCTTTAAACGATTTTCTTGTTAGATTTATTTTTTTAAATTCCATTTGACTTTTACTTCGAAAAAAATATGTTGATGATTTACAAATAGCTAACACTAAACTCATCAGAGACATATATTCAGTTCCCTGATTATTCACTCCCTCCTTCGATAGTCCTGAAGAAATAACATATTACGCCGTAAACTTGTATTTTATTAACGTTCAGAATTCGATCATTCTGTCTTCTCTTGTTGATAATTTTTTCATCTTTTTAATAACATCTGTTTTTTGTAAAGATACTCGGAACTCAGTGTAGAAATTTTTCTCAAAGATGAGATCAGATTACATTGCTCATAACATATGTGTGTCTGAAACCAAAATGAAGAAATTGGATGTCTTTAATATTTTAAAACAATATCATTCAAATTTTTGAAGTTTAATGGTGGCTTTAAAGTTTCTCTACGATTTTATACGTAAATTAAATGTGTGGTAATCCATTGTTCCGAGTCGTCAGGATAATTTGGACTTTGCTCTAGTTACACATAAGCGTTTTAATTTGATCGGCAAGAGTTATAAAGCTGGTTGGTATATTGTTAATGTATCGAGTTACTTTTTTTTTTTTACTTAAAAATTATTAAAATAGCATTGAATTCTCCTTATTGTCAAAAACTCGCTGACTCAAATATATGAAGATTTTATTTAAAGTTGCGGTAGTCCCTACTGATTGTTTGATAATCACAATAGCAAAGTAAAATGGATTTCCAAAATTTATTATAAATAAATTATTTCTTAGTCTAAGATATAAGGAGATGTATTTTTAGTTTTAACGTAGGATTTACACAGTGATCATTTCCTATTAGAAATAAATTTTAAGTATTACATTATTACCTATTAAAAAAAAAAGTGATTGTAGTTTAGATTTATCTTGTGTAATATTTTTCATAATAACTATAAACTATTTTTATGATGTAAGCACAAAAGAGTACTTTACAGTCAGAGACTATAACGGATTGTAGTCAGTTTTATTAAAAAGAGGTATCTATATTTTCAATTTTTTTTTATTATTTAAAAAAAATATGTAAGTGTAAATTTCATCTACGCTAAATTTCATATTGTATACTTCGTACGCGCAATTTTTTATCCTATGGAGTTTCTTTATTAAGTTATGATTCTAATAGTTCAACATCGAATAATCCGAACTATCCACTGAAAAATGCTTACTATACTAAAGAAACAGATAAGTACTTATATCATACACTTTGAACGTATCCTTCTAAATTTAAAAAAGTAACTTATTTCAGTTACTTGAATAAACACAAACGCATGTCTATTTATTTGAATTTATTACCCAAACAAATATAGATCAATTTTAAAAATTCAAATCACTTATCAGAGTGAGATTTGTCTTTTTTTTTAACTGAAAATTAAGATTTTATAATCATTTATCCTACAATATAGAAATATATAATTTGATTTTATGTCAATAAAAAGCGAATTGTTTGTTTTCTTCTTAAGTATCTCTATCTTCTAAGTTTCTCTAGTTATCTCTATCACGCGAAAAGCAACTCTTAATTAAGATTACAATAATAATGTTTTGAATGAAATATATTTTGAATCTAATTTACTCTTTTCCTCCTAAATTATATTTTATTTTTTATTTATTTACTTTTTGTTTAACCTCCGGGACCACCGTTAGATATACCTTCAGAGGATTAGATTAATGATTTGTAGCGTATGTGAAAATGTCATCCCAATCAGGCATGCCATTTTCACACATGCTACAAATCAAGAGAAAAAAGAAATGTTTTTGCAAAAAGAGGATTGCACATGTTAGAAAATAAAAAAAATTAAACATTCGAGAAATTAATAAAACATCATCGATTGACATTTTTAATTAAAATCGATCTTGTGCATTAAATAGAAAACAAAATCCAAAAGGGGATACTGGTTACCTACTATTAATGTATGTTATTGTAGTCATTCTGACTAAGTAAATTCTAAAAATTTATTTTCCATCATGAAAGCCAGTACACTGAGAATTATTTCCGCTGGTGTAGCTGACATTTTCAGTTGTGCAGATTTTTATAATAAGTTAAAATAGATTCCTTTTGAAAGATTTAGTTAAAACAACTTTTACTCTTTATGAGTAATGTCGTATAAGTAGAAAAACAAACCAGGAATTGATACGGTAGTCTAATATAATGAATAAAATTTGACAATTGAAATGATTAATTTCTTCAGTATTGTATGAAAAGCCAATATAAAACAATACTAAGATATAATTAGTAATTTGTATACAAAATTTTATTTATGTAATTGCATTTGCAGTAAATAAATAAAAGTCATTACGAAAATTTAGATCTACGAAAAATGTGAAACAATAGTATTTTCTGTTAGGTGTTTAGCATCTGTTTAGCATTCTGTTTAGGTGTTTAGGTGATTAACGATAAATGAAATAAATTGCAAGGTTAGTTGTTGATAAATGAATTTCGAAAATAACATTTTTCTCTGTTTTTTAAATTTTAATATGCGTTAACCATTTGCTACCTTGTGAAGAATAGTTATGCAATCAGCCTATTAAAATATTTTAACAAAATACGATTCATTAAAAAGCTAAATGATTTCTCTGCTTAAAATCTGTACTGCTAAACAAATAATAGAGTTAGCTGGATAAACTTACGTCAATATCCCCTTTAAAGTCCAATAATGATAATAGTAAAATAATACTTCAGATCTACCAATATTTTTCCGCATTTAAAAAAAAAAAAATATTTTTTCTGATTTTTGTACAAAATATTTTTAGAACAGTTAGCAGTTCATCTCTGTTTAAAAAATAGTCTCGTCAAAAGATTTCATCGAATATGCGTATAAAAATGTAGAATTTTATAAAAAATTAATACAATGTAATGTGTGAATTAATTATAAGAAAGAATAAAATGTCTACATTAAATGTGGAGTAATTAGTTCTGTCTAAAGCGCATTCAAACCACCATTCCGTATAGATTTATCCTGCATTCCATTAAATTTTCTGAAGTTAAACATTATTACGTGACAAAGTAACTATATTTCTAAAGTTATCAAAAAAATATCACATTTATCCTAATTCATTATTGTTCTGATGTAGATATACAGAATGTTCCGGGACATATTTCCCGAACTTCAGGTACTGATTCAGGACACCAAAATGACCAAAAACTTTCATGTCGATATAAACTTTGTTTTGCTTTGTTTTCCTTTTGGACGCCATTTTGTAATTTTCAACAAAAAAAATATCTCTCAGGAACGGGTAGACCTATTTAAATTAAATTTGGCAAATCTAAAATAGTATATTTTTCTATAAAATAAAAATTGTTTTAAATGTCACCTTCAAAAATTTGAAAATGGCGGCCATCTTAATTTTTTAATCTTCAATATCTTTGTAATTTTTATTAGATCAAATTTTTACTTATTACAAAATTTATTAAGAATTTTATTTTGAAAAATGACACATCATTTGTAAAAATTCGTTGACAAACAATCCAATTATTGCAGACAATGAACCCGGCAACACACTTGCGCTCTCCTTAACGCGAGCTGATAATTTTTTGGCTGTTTTTTTTTCCTCCATTAAATGTAATAAAGATTATTTACAATAATTTTTTTGTATTAGTAAAAAGTAACTGATTTTCATCTAATAATAAAGTACATTATTTTTGTACAATAATAAATGGTAGGCGTTAAGGTAAAATTTCGAAATTAAAAATTCAGCTAAGTCACTTCAAACAAAACCACGTTGCAATCAGAAAAAAAATGAAAGAAAAAAGAAAAAGAGCATTTTTTTAAAGATTACTCTAAGATTACAACAACAATACTTTAATTACAGTAGACAATACGTTTTGTAATTTTTTCTAAATTAAAAATTTTAATTAAACATTAAAATACGATTTTTCTCATAAAAAATGGAAACTAAATGTCACAAAGTCTAGACGTGACAAACTAGATGTCACTTCCGGCATCTAATAATTGTAAAGTTAAATTTTCTGTTTTTAATTAATTAGAGCATTTGTACAAAATGTTGTAACTTAAATAAATATAAAATAGTAATTTAATTTAATATAAATTATATTTTATATTAATTTAATATAAATCAGTAAGTAACTATTCAACTATACATTTTTTCTTACCTTGTGCTCCCACGTAACGAGCTTTTTTCACTGAAACAAATAAAAATAAATTATTATCATTATTTATTAAATATAATACAATGATATTGGTTATTGTAGAATAAATTAAATTTACCTATTTTTTTTTTTGTAGCATTAACAATTAAAATCATAGGCGATTTAACAGTGTAATGCAACTGTATCATTGTAGTGGAACTCACGTCGACTTATTCCTAAAACGTATGGTTAATTGAAACCTAACTACTAAAGAACACATACCGGTGTTCTTTAGTACTAAAGAACACCGGCATCCACGATTTAGTATTCAAATCCGAATGAAAGTAACTAACTACCTTTTCTAGAGTTTTAACCTGAGAACTTCGACTTCAGCTGATTTATGACGACGAAATTACCATTAGACCGGTGGTAGAACTTACCACTAGGCGTTGGGCTACCCGCTAATTAATTCATTGAAATGTTAATAATAGTCTCGTACTTTTTAATAAAAATTAAATTCAGATTAAAATAGTTACTTTTTGTAAATACAACTCCTAGGAGCCGCATTAAAAAATTGGAATTAAATTTTATTAATGAGGGCAGAATTTCAATAAAAAAGAAAGGTAAATAAATTATTATTGATGTAATTCTAATTACGAAACGATAATTAACTTATTACAAATAAATGCAGTGGTATGTGTAAATTATTAAACTGATGAATTCTAGACGTTTCAATTTATGAATGAACTATATTATTAAATAATTAATAAGAAAATAATTTTAAAAACTAAATGAAACTGAAATTCATTGATATTGCAACTGTATTTAAGTTGTATGTTAATACATACCGCAATATATTTAAATAATATTTACGGTAGCAAATGCAATTAAAAATGATTTACTTCGTTAATATCAAAATGTCATTTATAATTTTTCCCCTTTTATACAAATTTAATCACTCAAATTATTCAGCCCACAGTATTTAATAAAAAGAACGAATACTGAAATAAAAGTTTTACAAGAATATATAAATTTTGAATGCTGTCTCAAATGTTTCAGATTCATCATCTAGTTAACAATTTTCATACCTGAAGTACATTATTGATCCAGATTTCATTAAATCTTTATCAAATGTCATGATACTTGTACAATTGTACATAAGATTATTTTTCATTAAATTGAAAATAAATTTCATAGGGGAATATATTTGGATATTTACTTTCTTGTACAAAATAAAAGAAATATATTGATCGCGAAAAAAATTTGGTTTACAGATTTCAACGGAAATATCCATTTTTCCCATTCCTGAGTCCAGTTTGACTAGTTTCGGCCTTAGCTTTTCAACGAAATATCCATAAATAGTACTTATTTTTATTATTCCAGAGTTATAACCAAATAAAATTTTAATTATTGAAATATTTGAATCTTACAAGAGGAAGGTATCGGTTCGAATCATACTTCCATCTCCTTCTTTTACCTTTTTTTTTTAATTTAAATACATTGATTTATTAAATATTATTAACCTCTGAAGGTAAAAAAATTTGTACAATAATAACAAAAATTTTTTTTTTAAATATGAAAAAATATCCGAAGTTATTAATGAAATAAAATTTTATGTACTTTTCATTTTGTGTTTTCATGTGTTAATAATTTATTATTATAATATGCATTTTAATTAATTATAAAGCAGTTAATATCCAATAATTTAGATAATTGGTATGAGAACATAAAATTCTAATTAATGATATTAAAAAAAGTTATTGAATTCAATATTAAAATTAAAAATACAAGAAATGTAAGTAATAATAACAATAATAGTGACGATACCAAGTATCATATTTTTTAAAAACACATAAAATTCGGTATGAATGGGAATTACTTAGGCGTGTATTTATAACATTTAGAGGAAGGAAGATTACAGGAAGTTATTATTCGGTTTTTAATTATTAATATACATGTATTATTAATACTTAATGATATTGGTACCGTAAAAGAAAACGTTTACTTTTATTTTAAATAAATCGGAGGTGGGTCTTTTAAACGAGTCGGTAACTTAAATATATATAACATGTATATACAAGTGTATTATATATATATATTACAAATATACATATTATATACGTATTATATGTGTATTATACGTGGTATAACTACTATTGATAAGATAAGGTACGATTTTAGCGAAAATTTTCCCTCTGACGAAGCTAATTTCCTGTTTTTGAAAAAGATTTTGATAACACACTTCATGAAGAAAATTAATTTTATCTTTTTTCGAAGTTTGTTAATTCAAATACAAACTATCCCGTTTATTTTCGATTACGGTACAAATTAAAATATTTCCCATTCATTCAAAAGTAAAATATTTTCGTAAAACAATTTTTTTTTAAACGAATTATAAAGAAGATAAATTGACATTAATATTTTTAAATATAATACAGTGAAATGAGTTAATGATTATATTTAAAGAGTTAGTGGCTATGCCACTTTTTTAAATTTAAAATAACATCATTAAAATAGAAAGGAAGTGGAAAACTTACTTGTAATTAAAATATAAAAAAATTTAATATTCTTACCGGGATAATAAAAGAAAACTTTAAGTTTTAATTCTCTCATTTATTTTATTAAATTAATATTTCTTAACTAAAAATTTACGTATCAAATATTAACTTAAAATTAATTTATCAATTAAGATATTTCTTTATCCTACTTTTTTCAAACGATTTCAACTATTTTCTGACACTACTGAATATTTTATTTAGGCACAAAGCAAGGAATTAACAAACGAATATAATAAGCCATAATTATATTATTGTAATTACTAAGACAACAATCGTTTAAAACAATTATCGCTTTGAAATAACTTAACCGTATTTCTCCCTTCGTTCATTGTTTATTATTGAGGCCACATGGTGCTTGCAGTGAAAACAATTAGCATTTTGTTTAATTATTTTATTTAATAGAAGTAACAAGGTTTTTATTTTAACACTAGTTTATTTACTTTAATCTAGAATTTTATTTTGCATCTCTTGTTAGTATTTTGACACGTCGTCACCGAATTCCTCTTTTAAATATCTAGAAATAACGAAAATCCTATTCCAGTTTTATAAAAAGACTATGTTATTTTATAGAAAAGTCAAAGTCGCAATAGTATTGTTATTATTTCCCTCTCCGGTCATAAAAACTAACTTATGTTATTTACCGTAAAGGACGTATCCACGATCGATGTAATATATAATTTAGATCGTTAGAAATACTGGGAAGTATTTTTCTGCTAGCAATCTAAATAAGTAATTTAATTTAAATTCCGTATTTTCTTTAGTCATTCTCTTACTGGTAGTTTTTTTTTTCAGTATATCTGTCATTCGTAAAGCAGTGGAAACTAAATTAATAATTAATCTAAGATCTGCTTGAAAAATAGAATAAGAAATTAACATACATTAAAGATCAAAAGAGATTTTTATAAGAGGAAATAGAACTTTTTAGATAGTGCTTTAATCATTTACTTTAATAATTTTTTCTTGTATCAAAATATTAATATAACCTAAATTACTTTTATCTTAATCAGGCTATTTACTTATTCAAACAGTTGTCTGTACAATCATCAATTTCCTGATATGTAGCAAACGAGGAAATAATTTTTAAATGAAAATGCTTCATTAGCAATGCTGTATGTCTGTTACATTTTATTATCTTAACAAAATACTTATAGTATTACCTATAGTAACTGTTACTTAATCTTACTGAATCATTTCATCGCTACATATAAAATACATACTTTTAGATGCACTTGATCCTTAATATGTTAAAATATTAATGTTTCTATCTTAAATTTTAACTGTATAGAAAAGGGAAAAAAGAATTTGAGACTACCGAAAAACTCATCATACATATCGTTAATGGCATAAAAAATGTAGTATGTGTATGTAGTAAAGAAATGGGAACTATTAGAGCAAATCATAGTCATAAAATACTGCATAATTTCGACAAGAAATTATATTATATGCGGATTAAATACAAATTTTTTAATATCATTGAACAAGAAAATTTCGTTTTTGTTTGTTACAAGAATGTTATTTTCTGAATCTTATAGAATTTTTGAAGTTGATTTAAAATATTTAAGTGGTTTCTTTCTATCACGAAGATTTTTTGGTAATAACTTTTTTATTTTTTTTGTAAGAAAAGATCATTGTGACGGTAATATAACAATATTACATGCCTAAAATCTGTTTCCTTTTTATTCTCTGGTGTTGCTTTAATCATATTGTATCAGTTGTAATATTTTCTATTACTGTGTAAGTAATACAAATTGGCTATTTGTCAACTCAAACAATTTATAGTTTATTTAACAACTTAACTGCTGCAATAAATAATATATTGTACATGCACATGGTTAATTACATAACTTTAATTAATAAAGAAATTCTTACTTCATATTCAGAATCAGCGCCCAAAAAGACAAGATACATCAACTATTAACAATGTAACAAAATTATTGTTGATCAGTGTATTTATTAAGTTATCTGGGTAAGAACAACATAAATATGTCTTTTTCATTTATTTCAGACTAATTATCAAGGTTATATATCTCACAATTCAAGTATGTTTTTAACCTATAAAGAATAACCTTCTTAAAAACAGAAACTATTAAATGAGTTAAAAGGGTATAAAATGAACATTGAGGAAGAGTAATACCAAAAAAAAAAAAAAGAGAATAACTGCCGTATTTATAAATAGATAGGGTAAGTAAAATATTTTTTATATCCCTTCAAGTGCAATATAGAGTCTAGTGCAACACTAGTATAAGATAGACAAGGGTATGAAGTAGGGTGTTATAGTCAATCTCTTATGCAGAGGTAAAAAAGGAGCAAGAGAACAAGAGAGTTGGGACAAGGAAATGGTGATAAGATATGAAGTGGTAGGGGCAGGGAATGTTAAAGAGAATACCCCTCCTTCGAAGTAATAGAAGAGTATAAGGGGAAGCAAAGACGTCACTTTCACACTTAATGCTCTTCTTCTACTATCTATCTACCTCACACTACCGAGAATTCTTCACACATACACACTAATACAAAATGTAACACCTATCACGACTGCTCCTTAAACTCCATTAATCGAGTCATCAACAAGAGCTAATTGAACATGAATTTTTGGCATAACTAAAGTGTTATTCTATTTCTAATCAAATAACAGGTAACTCAGTTTATTTTATAATTAAGTTTATATTTACTATACGACTTATTCATTACTAAGACACTTATTCAAGAATATTCATTTTTATAAAAATATTAATATTAACAAAATACTCTATTTACGAATAAAATTTCATGTAAACATTCCTGTATTTTATTCATAAACACGTAAAAGAATAAGTTTTATTATCATAATTGTACCTTTCCATTGTAAAATTTACCTCTTTAACTTTTTTTAGTATCGCGATTTGCTATAAATTTTAAATGATACCTCGAATTAAATATAAATCATAATGGAATACAGTTACTGTCTCTATGACAGCTAACTTCTTAATTGTGCATGGAATATTGTTTCTATTTAAAAAAAAAAAACATATAAATACTCTTTAGAAAATATTTTTATCATATGGAGAATTTCTTCGATTGCTTCCGATCCCATTTTAATTATCTATGTTAACGTATACGAAACATCAGAGAACACTGATAATATCTTCATTAATCTTTTAATCGGATTAAACTTTTTATCAAGTTTGAAAAGTAATATAAAAATTGTTATAAATGAAAGTCGCTTTTCACTTAGTTGATATTACGACACGAATATATAATAGGAGGGTCATTTTTAATGTACTAAATTTTTGTCATAAACTCTTTTATGAGTTTATGAAAAAACTTATTAATTCAAATTTTTTTTTTCTATAATGAAGTTGTCAAAACGTTTTTTTAAACAAGACATTTATGAATACACCATTTTGTTTTAAATTATCAGAGATTGATTTTTTTGATACGTCGCAAAGTCCTTTTTCTTGCCTCGCAAAATCCTTTAAAACAAGTTATCATATGATCACATATCTCACTTAAGATTTTTGAGCGGTACATGCTCTCCGTCTACCCTAAAGATTGGATACTCTAAATTAGGAGTTACTGATCTCTCTTATTGGAGAAGATTTCCAAACAGAAAATCGGGGTACCTCAAATAACAAATAATTAATGGGAAGCAAACTATCGCTATCTGAAACGAAAGCATGGTTGGCCGCCATTTTGGATTGGATAATCAGAATTTAATTGTATCTTTTTTTCTTGTCTCGTCGAACTCCTTAAAATGATATATCAAATGACCACTGATCCCGTTTGAAATGTTTGAGTCGCCCTCCCTCCCGCCAACCAAAAATTAATAACTCGTTATTGAAGTAGCCTTTATGCACAACTAAGAATGCCGTAAATCGTATCCAGTTATTTTAATTACAAAACAAGTTAGAACGGGTTATAATTTACTTTTCAACCACAAGGTGTTTATATTGTTTTGGGAGTTGATTCTTTCGTATTCTGGATAAATTTTACTTTATTCTAATTAAGTAATGACCCTAATCTAAGTTCATTCTTCTTTCCTGAATTTAAAAATTCATTACTTCAATGTAATATTTACACGAGATGGAAGAGATGATCTGTTTAATAAAATTCTCCAAGTTTTAAATCTGGGATTTTCACATTCCTTTAATTTTTAGGGCGTTTCTTAAAGTATCTGAACATTAATTTTAGGTTATAATGTTTGCAGAACGTAATTCAACTTCCTCTATTCCGATTGGTTCTTTTGTAGGATATTATGATAAATTTTAGGAAACCTTTTTTTTTATCTTTTTAAGAATTGAAATCTTCTAGTGTACATTTTCTTGGGAATTTTAGAAGTTTATGTATCGAGGTAAATCTGAAATTCGTTGCAGTATTCTCGTTTGCCTTTTTTTATCTTCATTTATAGGGTGTTGAAGTGATTCGTGATCATTAAAGTGTGTGCTTTGTTTTCAGATTTTATAGCTAAGAATCATTCAGAAGAAATATTCTTCCCGATTTTTCTTTCTATCATTATGTTTCCGATAATTGTATCATTATTTTTGAAATAGATTATTTAGATGTATTTCCTAACCGCTAACTTAGAGATTTTAAATTAATTTAAAACTTTCAGTATTTATTTTAGTTAACCATCCAGTAGAAGAGAATTTACGAAAATCGTTCCAAAAGAAAAAAATACTTTTGTTTATATTTAATTGTTGAAGTTTTTTCAAGAGACCATAAACAACTATTTTTGAGACTCCTCAACAATATGTCCGTAGAGCACGTCAGAATCCGTGTCTTTTGGGCGGTTTTAAAGCCGATTTTCCCAAAAGATTACCTCCTGAAGAAATTTTATTTCCAGATCCATGCTTAGAAAATTGTTGGGCGGAATTCAATTAATTCTTATGAAATGAAATCAATTTTTCTAGCGCTGATTTCCTTTGTAAAAAAAATAATTGTAGCAGACGATTTTTCCCTAGAACTCTTGTCCAGTGTTCGGTGCGGGTTAGGTAGTCAA
>JAAAKQ030075487.1:2025-13838 GCA_010016005.3 Zanna intricata | reverse complement strand
AAAAATCAAACTATAGGTTTATCTACACACAAGAAAGTAGTATAATGGAGCAAATTCATTGAGTTATAATCAATATCTTTTAAGCATAAACGAAGGGATATGTTGTTCGGCAGTCTCATGAAATCAATTAACCGTTTGATAAAATATGTGCAAGAAGAAATTTTTATTTTTTAGAAATTAAGCAAAACCTTTCTCAGCTACATTATTCGATCATTAAATCTTAACCTGAACATCATTATTAGCATACTTTACTAATAAGCAAGGTTAAGAAATACTTATTCATTTTAGTGATACTTATTTAACACATCAAACTACTACTAAAGTGCGCATTAACCTAGGGATGAAACCGGTTTTTGAAGCCAAATATCCCAGTAGCGAGAAGTTGCAAGTTATCATTAAAATTGGTTTATACTGGAGAATCACAGAAGAGTATATCAAAATTCAACCGATCTCATTATCATTCTGAATATGTTTGCCATTTTATTCTTTCCGTACTTCATTCAAGTAAATTTTGTAAAGGGTGAGGATTAATAATTATTCTGCCACAAAATTTTGAATTCTAAGTATATAGACGAAAACTGGTTTACTACTTTAATCCCAGCCTTCAAATCCAATTAAAGCTTTTGCATTATAATCCGGGAACTCCTTCATTAAACCTGTAAGGCTGTTTTGAAAAAACTTAACAAATTAATGAAATTTTTTTTATGCAAATATTTCTAACAGTATACCGCTTAGTCTAAATCTAAAATAAATCTTGTCATATTTATGGAAAAGTTCCAAAAACACTTAGTTTAATTTTTTGCTTTACTTTGTTATTAATAACAGTATAATTTTGCTAATTACTACCGGAACTTCCAAAAAAACAAGAAACCTTTATGAAATTTTAAGTTACTTTTTCTAAAAGATAGAATATTTTTGAAAAAATCTTCTTAATTGTAAATTAAATGAATTTTAAAATCACAAAGTAAGTGTTTAACATGGTGAAAATTGGTACTATTTTCATCAACTGAAAAGTTGGAAGCCTCATTGAATTTTAGCATTTCCATCATCGGTGTGATGGCACAAAATTAAGAAAAGTGTAAGCTTTAACACAAGTTAAGTCAGACTTTTGCAACTTCTCCCTAATGGGATATTTGGCTTCAAAAACCGGTTTCATCCCTAGGTTAATGCGCACTTTAGTAGTAGTTTGATATGTTAAATAAACTTTGATAATCCTAACACTTTTGTCAGACGAAACTTTCAATCGATTTCGAACTCTTCACATAATGGCAAACAAAGCAGTTTGTATTCTCTAGGCACTGGCGACAGTTTGACTGATACCTTTCAAGAGTCTTCATTCTGATACCTTTTGAATACTTATAAAAAAAATTGGATTGTACTATAGGAATTTATTAACACCAACAATCATAAAATTTGTTATTAATATAATTGGATTCCTATAGTTTCAAGATAATATAATTGGATTCCTATAGTTTCAAGAAAATTAAAATGGAAAATACGCCGCAGATAGCGGTTTTGCTGGGAAGTAATTCTGATTTTGTGATTCATATGTATTTAATTAAGATTGAGAGGTATTAAGGTTAGTAACCTTCAATTCTAATTTATGAATTATGAAGTTTTATTTGGCTAGCTTTGCCGATCTGCTTGTAGTCTGAATCGCTTCATAAAAACTAATAAATCAAGCGTAGCCTTATACTACTCCCAGATAAGGTTATTGGTTAATTATGTTAATTTTATCCATAAAATAATTTTTTATTCAAAAAATTAGGGGCAAAAATAAAATTGAGCCTTTTATTTTATTTGGAAAAATAAAATTGCACAGTATATTTTATTTTTGTAATGTGCACGGGTGTCTGTAAATTATCGTTTCGGTAAGTATACACTAAAATTGTTAGTTATTACTAAAGGAAAGAAACTATTTTATATAAATATTTTATTTCCAATTATTCTGTTATTGTTTACGATGGAATCAGGAGTAGTGAAAAATATGATTTGAGCAATGATTGCAATAAATTTAGTAAACACACCGATGTTTGTTGGAAACAGGACAATTTACCTCAGTTGTCTTTTGAATATTAATGTCAAAATAAAAAATGGATGATGGAAATGGTAATAATTTAAGATATAGGATCAGTGTAAAAACTGGAAATAAAATAACATTTAATTAATTAAGTAAAGTGACATATATATAATTATTATTATTATTATTATTATTTTATGTGTACAGTATGTAAAGCGAAAAGTTTGTTTATCTTTTTTTTCTTTTTTTTCCCGATGAGTTTCGATTGAATACCATTTACGTACACCTCATGGGATCATCATGGGGCGCACTTAAATCCAAGGCATTACTATCTCGGGCTAGCAAACAGGCTAAGCAGGTTCCGCAAAATGTTATTTAGGTGTGTATAGTAACCTGCCCCCTACCTTTATCTGTTTAGCCTACGGAACCACCGTAAGGTATTACTTCAGAGGATGATTGAGGATGATATGTATGAATGTGAATGAAGTGTAGTCTTGTACAATCTCAGGTCGACCACTCGTGAGAAGTGTGGTTATTTGAAACCCAACCACCAAAGAACATCGGTATCCACAATCTAGTATTCAAATTCGAATAAAAATAACTACCTTTACTACGATTTGAACCTTAGAACTGTCGACTTTGAAATCAGCTGATTTGCAATGTCGCGGTAACCACTAGACCAACCCGGTGGGTTATTGTTTTTTTCTATCTATCTGTATGTTCACTCACCACCGGAGAACCAACCGATCGATTCCTTTCAAATAAACAGGGTACATTCGTGTTATCCCAAGGAAGGTTTTAAGCCATAGATTGAGACTCTAGTCTCCTTGCAAGTGAAGTAATTAAACATATTGCAATGCATACATATTCATTAAAGTTCAATTACATATTCATTCATTAAAGATAAAAAAAAAATAATAATTAAATTTCTGTCACCATGGCAACAGAAATAAATTGTTAAGTTTAACTCGTCAAATGTCTCTATACTTAAGTTACCATGGTTGCTAATGTTCCGTATTTTTTAATTTTGTTTCTTTTTCAGGTTTTTATAAAGCTTGAATACTTTAATTGTTATTTATCAGTATTATTCTTACAATTAAGAGAGTAACGAAAATTGCGAAGCCTATTCTTTATTTAAAGAGCAAGCGTTGCGATGCTATAATCAGCTTTTATATAAAATAATATATTTATTTAGTTATCTTTTTTTTTACGTGAAAAAGTGGTTTTTTAATTACAACATATAAATTGTATTTTCAAATTTATTTCGTGTGTATTTTAAGAAAATTACATAAAGTAAAATTTATTAGGAAAATTGAATGTTTAACTGAGACAACGAATATAATTTATACTGTGTAGTTTATTATAAGCAACTGTTTTTTAAACTAACTAGAATTTACATTAGATTGAATCGAGTAAATAATTTTAACAAATATTTTCAGTCAGTTAGATGGTGATTGATATTTTCTTATTATTGCTCTTTTTTTGCGGTTCTCAGTATCAGCTATTTTTCCACTTAATAGCTACTTTAGTCAAGAAATTTAGATATTTTTTTAATTTAAAACGTTACTTTCATAAGCTTTGTAAAAAGTGTGAATCGTAAATTTAATTAAAAAAAAAATTATTATATTTCGATAAACCTGACTAGCAAATAAATATATAACTAAATATTTTGATCATAGCAAATGATGACTGTTACTTTCTCAGGGAATAATTACATTGCTAGTTGATTTACCGGGCCTAGTAGTTGATCTGAGATTGTACAAGACTACACTTCATTCAGATTCAGATTTTTTCCTCTTTGCAGCAGCTATTAAAGAAATTATTTTAAAAGAACAAAATTTTAATGAAAAAAAGAATAATTTTAATTATTGTGCACATTCTCAATCTCGGATTATTAAAGAGATTGTAAAAGTTTGTTTTTATTTACATTCAAATAGTTAATTATTTGAGAAAGACCGGTAACTGGAGAAGTATTGTTGAAACAAAGCTTTAATTGCGCAAAAAAAATGAGAAAAGATCAGGTATTTAGCAGTTAAAGCTAGATCATAAACAAGATTACAACCAACTTCTGTAGGTAGAATATTTTCATGAAATTTTTCTTCATAACCTTTAAATAGTAAATATTTTCTATCGGAGATCGATTTATTCCGAATAAGATTTATAATATGGTAATAGGGCTTCTACCTGTGGCTTGGAAAATAATTTTATAGTAGGCTTCTTATGAAGAATAAATAACTTGTATCCTAAAGGAAATAGTTTTTTTTTTTTTTAAGTTATGGGTCTTAAAGTCTTAAAATTTTCTAAAAGAAGACACCAAATTATGTTTTTTTACAGTTTTTCTTATTTATAGTTTATACGTTTTACATTATACGTTAATTTACTCACAAGCTATTTTATTTTTAAAAAGATATTCTGATAAAGTAGCTGAACTTATTTTTTATCTATATATTCAATCTCAAATTATATTTATCTTTCTTTCTTATTTGCAGTTTTCCGTTATAATTTATACTGAAAGTTGCAGTTTTTATATAGATTTTTAATCTAAAATTTTAATTTTAGTCTTTTTGAACTCTCTTTTTTATGAAATTAAATGATATTTTTATAAATATAATCAAATTTAAACTACCAGAAAACTTTACCTACTTTTTTTTAATAAAATAATAAATTAAAAATTTTTATTTATTATTTTTTTTCATAATTATATTATCAACACTATTTAATCATATTATTTTTATGATTTGACCCATTTCCTAAATTACTCCACTGAGAAGTGAAAAGATTTGATACATTCCAACGCCCTCCTATGATCTATGCATATTAGTTGATCAATTTTTCGTCTGAAAAGTTCCTGTTGTTATAGATATGGCGCTTCGTCTTTGTCTAACAGGATGGTTAGCTAATCGCATTTGAATTACTAGTTTAATCGATTGGCTTTTGAACGGTAAGCACCTGCTCAGGATTACATAGAGGAGTATAATCGATGACCACATATCAGCTTTTCTGGCATCGTACTAATGTCCTTGCAATATTTCTAGTGCGGGTATACCCTTAACGAACCGCAGAACGTTCTACTCATTAAGTGTTTTCCTTAATTATGTAATAATCATTAAGTAATTATACACTAAATAGTTCAATTTAAAAATTAATAATAGTACTTTACTATGATTTATAAAAGGAATTTGTATTTTCTGGAAGGATTAATGAAAACTGAGAAAATCTTAATCGGATAAGAATTGCAAAATGTAAAATTAGTAGTTAAAGTGTACATAAGTAAAAAAAAAATCATTTTTTATGAGAATATCGGTAAATTAAAGAAGATAATGAATAAAATAATTTTCAAGGCACTAAATAACAAGTTTCTAAATACTTATTATATGAGCGCACACTCTAGAATGTAAATATTTATTGTGAGAATACCTAACCAGAAGACTTTTCTGGCTACTTCCAGTTAGGGGTACAATGTATCACTATATAAACACTAAGATTGAAATTGGTGAATCAGCAATGAAAGTACAACAGAGAGCAAAAGAGTTGGAGGCTTCAGAGACCCAATTTTATGAAAGTGTTAAAGTGAAATTGACCCACGAGGAGGCAGGTCAAAATGAAAAAAGGGAGAATGCTGAGAGGGTAATGGTACAATAAAAAATAGAGCAGGCCTTACAGTTGGGATCAGTACAGGAGTTAGATGAAGTCAGGAGTTAGAAGAATCCAAATTAAGATGGCATCCAGATCACTTTCTCAAGTCGGAGATCCTAAAGAAATTACACCCAAAGAATATGAATGAAACACTCGTCATAGTAGTTGGCAAAAACGAGTTAGGAAAAGGAGATTACGGCTCCTTTATCGCCAAAAGGTCACCAGAGATCATGAGCAAGCTGACCTCATCGACCAAGTTACCCGGGGGTACAATAATCAAAGTCAAGAGGAACGTGGAAATCTTGTACTCAGAAGACGAGGTCGAGGATAAGGGATTAACATTAGCCTAATACAGGATTGGGAAGATGATGACAGATTAAGGACCTCCATAATGGCATTAAAGAGAATAAGAAGATCAGTCACTGGGGACCTAAGTTTTTGTGTTCCAGGTGGCACCAAAAAGGAGAACTTCTCCAAATATGTAGAGTTTTGGGCGAGAAGTTATGTAGAAGGATACCGTAAAGTTACACAAGATTGGAGAGGAAGTGAAAAAACCACCTCGACCATAGGGACCCTCCTCTACATTAGTAACTGTTAGGAAAGCTCGAGAAAGCTAAGCCGACCTCTTCAAGCAGGTGAAAGAAGGGGTCGGAAAAGACCTTGCGGGTGATATCATGTCGGTAAGGAAAGGTAGGTCAGAGGAAATTCAAATCAGGTTAAAGGATGCCTCAGGCAGAAAATCTGATCTCGTCAAGCGGCTTGACGACAAAATTGAAAATGCGGAAATTGCTGACAATCCGCTCGACAGGAGGAGGGTCACCTACCAGGTCAAAGGACTAGATCCAGACGTTAGGGAGGAAGAGATTAGGGAGGTCTTCGCAAGAGAAACTCACCCAGAGGCCCCGGTCAAAGTGACAGCAATACACAGTGTTTATGGAGCTACTAAGGGGGCTACAATGCTCCTCTCAGCCAGGGCAGCAGAGAGTTTGGCTGATAGGGAACGTATAGTTATAGGCTGGCACTCATGTAGATTGGAGATGAATAGAGAAGATCAGCGCTGTTTCCGATGTTGGAGATCTGGGCATTCCTCCGCTAGATGCAACGGCCCACATCGGAGGTCTATGTGCTTAGATACGGAAGTAAGGCACATAAGATAGCTGATGGCACGGAGGAGGCTAGATGCTTGGATTGTGGTGAGCGTGGACATAGGACTGAGAATCAACAGTGTGAACAATGCGACCGGGTCGGAGGCCAGATCTCCATCGACCGCTCATGAAGATTTTGTAACTGAATGGGGACAGAAGGAGGGCTACATCGGATCTTGTCTGGCGGGTAGCGATGAAAGAGAACTTCGATTGGATTATCCTGGCCGAACCCAATAATAGGAAGATCCGGGAAGAGAGATGGATGTTGACCCAGATAGTGATGTAGCAATAATAAATACCTCAGGAAGAATAGGAAGCCACCCTCCAGCTATAAGGAGAGGACTGGTCAGTATAACGTCATCCATCCAAATATACGATAATAGGTGGATACATTTCCCTCAACAGTGGTGATGCTAGATTCGAAGAGTTTCTGGGTGACTTAGAGGACTTATTAAGACAAGCCCCCGACCGATCGTCCTCATGAGCGATTTCAATGGTGAGACGATTATGCTGGGCGGAGTACTTATCACACATAGAGGAGCGAGGCTGGCGGTGATAACGGGTAATTACAGCCTGATCTCACTTAACTGGCCGGGAGCCCCAACTTTCCACGGAAGGGGTTCCGGTTCAGTGATCGACGTGACCATGGTCTATGAGTGGAAAATATCCAAGGTCGCTGAGTGGAAAATAATGGATGAAGAGTTCCTCTTGGACCACTGGGGGATTTGTTTGATTCTGAGAAAGACAATGGCTCTTGCCTTGTGCATAGATGCAAGTGGAAGCCCTCTCCGGCGCATAAAGTACAGTTGGAAGTAGCTGTACAGAAGAAGCTGGACGAACAGATGGAGCTGTCAGCGGAAATCGTGCAGAATATTCTGACCAACGAAGCAGACAGACTTAGACCTCAGTGTGCCGGCACTAGGAAGAGAGTTTATTGGTGTCACCAGAGATGGCGCAATTCAGGGCGAATACCATTAGCGTAGAGTCTGGCAGAGGTCGAAGCGGATCCATTCAATCAATGAACCAACCGATAAAATTAATTATATTAAAGAGAGAGATCAGTACAGCTTCCCGATCAAGGAAGCCAAGAGGTGCGGATAGACACCGGATAGACAGAGAAATATTTAGCCAACTAAAAATTATTACGGTTTTATGTAAAGCAATCTAAAGCTTTGCACTATTTGTCATGTTTAAATATTGTTAAACACTTTTTTTGGATGAAGTGAGAATTAGGGTGTTGAGTATTTACCTCAGATTTCTATTAAGTATTTACTCATCTTTGATTTGCTTTTCTTTTAATAAATTTGATTACTGAAAAAAATCTTCAAAGATTTCACATATTACTGTGATAATGACAACAATTCGTATCGGTAATCTGTAATAGTCACTGAAGATATTTCAAGGTTTTAGAAAATCAGTTCGGCAAAAAGACGAATGACTTATTTTAAATTTCATTAATAACGTCGGCCTCCGTGGTGCGAGTGGTAGAGTCTAGGTCTTTCATCCGGAGGTCGCGGGTTCAAATCCCGGTCAGGTATGACATTTTCAAGTACGCTACACATCATTGATCTTCATCCTCTGATGTAATACCTAACGGCGGTTCCGTTAAAAAAAATACCATTAGTAAAAAATTCCTTCTCTTTAAACAAGAGAGGAAATTCCCCAACTTCAGTTCACATAAATTAGTTTTTGTTAATTTAAATTAAATTATTCCAGATCGTTTTTTTTTATCCGACCACCTTAAGTTTTATAAAAATTTAAGTTAATGATTTCTAATTTTTATATTAATTTATCTTTTTTTTTATCTTCATTGTTGACAATTCGCGCAAATCCAAAATCGGCTAATATAACGTTTACGTCAGTTACTATTAAAATGTTTTAAAATTTTGTGGACAATATTCATTCTGTTTAATTAAGCTAGTGATATATCTCGCTGCTCATTCGTAGTTATGCTCTCGATTCAGATATTTTCTAGAATAAATAATATAAGGAGGAATCTCTTTCACAGTATATATATTTTTTTTTAATAATAATAATAAGACTTTTAAAACTAATAATAATTTAAAATCACTTAGAATATCTGTAGATGTATAAAATATTCTGTTACATGAAATACAACATATTAGTGCATGGCTGAAATTTCAAAAAATCTTCAAGAAAATAAATAACGCAATGTCTAACAAATTATTGAATAAAATAGTGAAATGAAAACATAGGGAATTATTATTTTCGAAATATTTTGTTTGTAACACTTGAATAACAATAAAAAATACGAAACAATTTTACGAAACTGTAAACTTTTTACATTAGTCACGACACCCTTTAGCACGTTAGGATTTAATTACTAAATATTTTAAATAAACAAACAATAAAACTATTTTAATTTAATGACCGGTGGTAGATTTTTGTTTACCGCTTTATTTTCTAATTAATATTTTTATACTTCAGTGGTGCATAATAGAAAAAAAAAATACTATGATTATTATTACGATAATCCGAACACAGTTTACTATGTTATTATCCGGAACATTTTGGAACGTTTTGTTAAAAATATAATCCACTTTAACTTTTTGTATCCTACAGAAAAACATTTTTAAATCTTTTTTTAAAAGTAATTTGAAAACAACAGAAAAGAAAACAAATAAATTTTTCCTTGCAAGAAAGGAGTAAAATTCATCCATTACTGTACAAGCTATTAACCTGTCAACTAAACATTTTCCACCTGTCTACTAGTAAAATGTATTAAAGCTCATCCCCTCAAATGTATGAAGATTTATCCATGAAATCCCTTTCATACAAGGTCATCAAAAAGGATGAAGCATTGTCTTTGTATTCTTATAAATTTTGCGCTGTTTTATTAATTACAATTTAATACTTTGCAGAAAAAATTCTGTATTTCATACTGTTTATTTGTTAAAAGTTAGAAAAACTAAACCTCTCAAGGACATTTAAGATTAGTTACTTATTTTTATTATTAGTTGCAATAGAAAAAAAACTATAATTAGTTGCTTTTCAAAACTATAATTTCAATATTTAATGTAAAACCAAAATTTAATGTATTATTTAAATAACGCTTGCGGCAGATCCAATTTTGAATGTATAGTTTCTTGTATTACCATGTGCATAAATACGATTAAAAAAAAACAGCCTTTGTACAATGTTTGAAGATCAGTAAACTTCAACAAATTTTTTAGATTTCATGTATTACGTGGTCGCTGATAAGCAGTTTTCGATACTGCATCCCGTAATTATTACCCAAAGATGCAGTTACTACATTTTTGGTTATTTATTTCTATTAAACTTTTGTTAAGAGTTTAATTCTTAACAAATCGCATTAACAAAAAAACAGTCACAATTAAAAAAGAAATTGTTAGAAAAAAAGGAAAACTATTTTCCTTTCTTTAAATAAGGAAAAGAAATTACGTAAGTTCAGTATAGAATTAAAAAAATATGTTAATGATGTTATAAGAAAAATAATGATTGCACTAAAAAATTTAAAACGATAAAAGAAAGAAATAGAGAAGGAAGGAGAGAGTGAAAGAAGCCATATTTATTTAAGCATTTATGGTGACGAGTGCATAGCATTTACAAGAAAATGCTTTCAAATTATCATAAAATTGGTCAATGTTTGGATATAATTTATAAATTAGGCTCTGGGTTGTGATAAAATGGGAATCAACATTGAATGTTTCATTTCTTTGAAATGAAAACAATAAGTACGAGTTTTGTCTATGTACCGGTATCCATAAAGTTATTTGTTGTTATATTTGAAATATCTTTTGGTCTTAAAACACTAAATAAAAATAGTAGTGCCAATAATTCATCTCATTTTTAAATAAAATATTTGAGTTCTTAAATTTTATTTTATACGGTCGTTTTATTTCAATCCATAATCAGAGCAAAGATTCCAATTGCTTACTACCAGTTATTACTAGGTCATTGACTGTACAATTAAAAACGTCATGTATTTTTGCAATTCAGCATTCGTCTTAAAGTTTCTAAATTCGTTTTGTAGAGGTGAATATTTTTTTTTTATCAGGGTTGTGCTTTAATTTAATTTTATGAACTAGTTTCCAGACAACTAAATAGGTTACTATAGGCTCTTATTTGTTGTTTCAGTACTGGGAACATTTATACATGGGCTATTGTAGTATATAATCATATAGTCGTCATTGAATTAAATTAACTGGACCATTTTTTACAGATAACTATTGTATCACACGTTTCAAACCTTTTTTTTCTGGGATAAGTCGGAGGAATCCCATTTACAGGCAGAGTGTAGTACTTACAACAGGTTCCGCCAGATGTTATTAGAGTGCGTATGTATTCCTACGCCAAACCGACTAAACTTTCGATCTCATCCCACTCCCCTTCCGGGGCCGGATCCGGAGGTAAGCATTGTACAGCCCAGGGAGGTGTCTTCGAGGACGGGGGATCCAGAGTCCCCTTACATCATCACCATCGTCCATCCATACAATGGCAGACGCACGACGGCTCCGCAGGGGGCTATCCTTCACCTCTTCCCTCACAGGTTATTTGCTTCACATGCCACGCAGGGCTTGAATAAGCTTGTCTGACTACGTATGAGGACTTCTTCTGCTCATTGCCAAGATGTTAAACACCTACCCATTCCCTTGACTCTTTATATTTGGTTCTTAAAATGCAAAGTACGAGCTTGGAAACCTGTTCCCATTCGTTTTTTCCTCTAAGAATGTGTCAACAGTTGTTTCTGGCTTTAGCCACCCAAGTCCTTGACTGAATCGACCTGCATCCCATCTGATGCGACTGACACTTTGTGTGTTCTGCAAAATCCACTAGTTCACAATATCTGCACTGGAGAGAGGCTCTTCTGATAAATCTGTATAAGTACGCCTCAAAATCCCCGTGCCCAGTCAGAAGTTGAGAGAGGTGGTGATCCAGCTGATGTCCTTAATGCGCCTTTTTCTCCCTAGGGCAACCATTTGGTGCTAATCTTAGGATGCTCCAAGCCACTCACTTAGTACCCTTACAGC
>JAAAKQ030075476.1:0-15262 GCA_010016005.3 Zanna intricata | reverse complement strand
TAGACAAAACGTGTAAAAATGTAATAATATCATGGCAGGTTGTATGAAAACTATACGTGTTAGGTGAAATCAGACTCTATATTTGGATTCAGCAATGAAAATACTTTGAAAATAACATAAAAGCATCAATACATAAAAATTGTTGCAGAGTGGTGTAATGTGTCCTACTAGTTATTTCGTTATATCTATCTGGGTAGCGATGTGTTATATGCTGCAATGGTCTTTTTCATTCATTTGATCCACCTAATTATTAGAATGATAATGAAGCACTCATCTTTTATGTAAGTGATATAATTCTTCTGTAGATAACGGCCACCCTCATAAAAGCTCCTCCCAACAGGGAGTCTTATACTTTAAGACTGTGGGAATTGTGTCCCCACGGCCCTAGCCTCTGCAGCTTTCTTCCCACTACAGCTGCAGAACACTACATTATACACTTACACTATACCATGAACACTTCACCAATTACAACATCTACTCAACATTCTACACTATTTCTTCTTACACATACACTCAGTGATGTTGCGACACCTTACAAAATGCAATCATAACCCAAGGTGGTAACTATCGTGTCGATGGGTGAATGGTTCTACATAGTGAGTCTCGAACGATGTCCTCTGGGCAACAGGGCAAACCCATTTGTAGTTAGCTCTAGCTCCAGTACGCGTGTGCTCTGCTGGAGTGGTCTGTTATATCACCGGTACTCATGGGAACACAATTAGTATTTCACAAATAACAAGTATAATGGTTGGTGGTCCATCTGAAAAAACCACCAACTTTAGTCTTGTGAAAAGGCCTCAATCAGCCGTGTCTGACAAGAAGTCCTGTAGAAGTGAACTGTAAAGTATAATAATATCCGTTTTGTTGTTCTTTGGAACAATCTCTTATAATGTCTCTCTTCATAATGGCTCTCTTCATAATGTCTCATCTTTCATTATCAATAAGGTAGTAACTGATTCAAGCGGTTCCTTGAAGAATATAAGAAAACTGAGAGGCGGAACAATACTAATAAAAGGCTTTCAGTGATGAGCAAAGTTGATCGCTCTTGCGTCAGAACAGTATGGGCGGTATAGGTATAAGTTCGGTATGTCAGAAATCCTTGAACACTTGTCGAGGAGTAATTTTTTGCCAGGATCTCCTTGAGATGGGCATTAATGAAATTGCTGAAGAGCTTCATCCCCATGGTGTTACAGAAGTGAAGAACAAAACATCTGAGTTGGACAGAAGAACCTACTCCCTCTCTTATTTTGACTTTTAACCTTCCCACACCACCAGAAAAAATTAAAGTAGGTTACCTGCTGGTTAGAGTACGACCTTTCATCCCAAATCCATGGCGTTGTTTTCAATGTCAAAAGTATGGCCATACTACAACTTCTTGCCCGAACACTGCAATATGTACCTTCTCTTTATCTGTTTAGCCTCCAGAACTGTCATAAGGTGTTACTTTAGAGGATGAATGAAAATGATGTGAATGAAGTGTAGTCGTACAATCTCAGGTCGACCACTCTAGTGGTTACTATTGAATAGTGGTTGGTTATTGAAACCCAACCAGTATCCACCACAATCTAGTATTCAAATCCATATAGAACTTTACTAGGATTTGAACCTTAGAACTCTCGACTTCGAAATCAGCTGATTTACTATGTCGCGTTAACCACTAGACCAACCCGGTGAAGCCCACAAAAAAAAGAAGCCCACAAGGATATTGATGGTCAGGAGTAAGAAAAATGTGTAAACTGTGAGTGAACACCTACAGCTCAGTCTCAAGTTTGCCCCACTTTTAAAAAAGAGAAGACAGTCCTTAAAATCAGTACTGAACAAAAGGTTTCTTTCACAGCCGCTCAAAGAAAATATAAAAAAACTCTAAACTCGCCTGGTCAAACCAAATGTCTCTTTCACCGCTGCAACATTAAGTAAAACAACTGTAAATGCAGGCAACAAACAGTGCGGATCTTGCAGTGAGCTGAAGAAGCTTGTTCAGGTTTTATCTGATCAAGTTGCTTCACTTACTGCAACTATTTCTGATTTAATGAAAGTAAATAAGAAGTTAGTAGTTAACACTACTGAAAGTAGCAGTAGCGGCATTCTTCTAAAAGTTTCTGTCTCCAAAGTTTTACCTTTGCAGACAGCAGTAAGTACTGCTGGTGGTAAGCCATCAAATAAGCTCTCTGTTAAGGGAGCCCACACAGCCAGCCTTTCTGGTTTGTTATCTATGACTTCCCATTCCTCAAACTCTCCTCCTCCAACACCGCGTTTGCTGGAGGATATGGTAGAGGAACCACCAATCCCAGGGCACTGGATTTTCTAAAAATTAAAAATTTGAAAAAGCCGGATCACATACAATTAATTATATAGTTTCCTTCAATTCTGTACCTATAACTACCTTTATTTATGAAGATTATTCAGTGGAACTTTAGAGGTCTTAGATCCCACATTGAAGATGTTAAGAGTATTGACCCATGCGCATGAATCACTGAACATGTGCTTCCAGGAAACACACCTTTTACAACAAGATGCAGCAACATTCAGAGGCTATTTCTGTGAGAGAAGACTGTGTAGCAGAAGTAGAGAGACTGGAGGAGTTGCCATTTTTTATGGAATGAGATGTCTGCTACAAGAATACCATTATGTATCCTTATTCCTGCTGTAGCTGTGAAGGTCTCTATCCCCTTCAAATTGCATATCTGCAACTTGTATCTCTCACCTCTCAACTCTGAGTTCAGTTCTCTAGAAATATCAAATCTACTCGGCCAGATCCCAATGTCGGCGTTGATAGTAGGAGACTTCAATGCCCACCATATTTCCTGGGGTCCATCTTTCTGTTTTTCCCAAGGAAATCTTATAAACACAGTGAGACAAGATTTTCTACCTTTGGCTATTAAATGACAAAGTAAATGACACACATGTTCATGTCCTTATCATCCGGTTCATTGTTGAACGTCGATATGCTCACCGATTTTACTTCTTTGTCTTAATTGGTCAGTTTGTGATGACTTTCTTGGCAGTGACCACAAGCCAATTATTATTGCTGTTGGTATGGACCGTGCGGTGAAGAAAAGTCCACAGAAATGGATTGTTAAAAAAGCAGATTGGAACTGTTAGTATATAGTCTTCTCACCTCAGTATGATGATACTGCTGACGTCCTTGTTCAGCTTTCATCTTTTACATCCATGATACTGTAGAATGTTAATAAATATATCTCATAAACATCAGGAAATGACAGGTGGTCATTCTATTCACTGGAATGATGATTGCCAGAATTCCATTCCATTTTCATTTAGGGAATTCACGTGACAACTCCCTTGGATTTGATAACATTAATTTCAGCATGCTCTCACATCTTCCTAATTCAGCACTACAACATTTATTGTGTATTTATAATTTATTCTCCCCCCTAGTTTTCCGTTTGGTCTGGTCAAAAGCCATTGTTGTACCAGTACTTAAACCTGGTAAAGATAAAACAAGCCCCTCAAGCTATCGCTCTATTTCCTTGACAAGTGTGTTATGCAAAGTAATAGAGAGAATGGTGAACCGCAGACTTACATGGTATTTGGAGAGACATGACCTTTTATCTCCAGAAAAGTGTTGTCTCCGACAAGGACAGCCCTTCCATTGACCATTTAGTGTCATTGGAATCGGCTAAACAAAACGCTTTCTTTCTCCGCCAGTGCCTCGTCGCTGTATTTTTGATATTAGGAAAGCATATGATACAGCCTGTCGGTACGGTATTCTCAAGACCCTTAAAGAATAGGGTATCAAGGGCAATATGCTTGCATTTATAGGGGATTTCTTGAATGACCGAACATTCATTTTTCAGGTAAGAGATTCTCTATCGAGTAGCGTCATCTTGTGGAGAATGGAGTGCATCAAGAAAGTGTCTTAAGTGCTACCTTATTTTCTATAATCAACAATATTACTAAATGTGTGCAGCCACCAGTTTCATGTTCATTATTTGTTGATGATTTTGCTGTACATCCTGTTCAACAGCCACAGCAGAGAGATTACTAGACAACACAATATCTCACCTTGAAGCTTGGTCCAGTGTTACGGCTTCACCTTTTCACCCTAGAAAACTAAATGTGTAGTCTTTTCTCGGCTCCAGGACCCTTCCATTCCACAAGTATTTCTCAACGCAGAGCTGATTGCTGTCTCTCCTGATAACAGATTTTTAGGTTTAGTTTTTGATAGCCCTGCTTACATGGGTCAAACACATTAAAGTAAAACGTTCAAAACTTTTAGATATGCTTAAGAGTCCTTAGCAACATAAATTGGGGAGCTAATTGGTCAAGTATAATGTGCATTTATTATTCTTTAGTTTGTTCCTGTTTAGATTAAGTTTGTGTCGCTTACTATTCAGCGTGTCATACCATGCTTAAAATGCTGGATGCTGTGCATCTTTCCTTCGGCTGGCCACAGGTGCCTTTAAATCAAGCCCTGTTGTAAGCTTGCGTGTTGACTGCGGTGAGCCATCACTTTTGGAATAGATGGGACCAGCATCCTACTTTGTCCATCTCAAAGGACAGCCAAATCACCCTGCTTTTGACTCTCTTCTTGGGAATCCTAATTTAGGAAGATATGAGAACCATCCACGTTGTACTGTCCCTTTAGGTGTCCGTACCTGTCATCTACTGCATCTTATAAATGTTGGCACGCCTTCTATTTTTCCTACATATCCATGCTCATATGCTACATGGAGAATCAACCTTCTAAATTTCATATTTGACCTTACGACTTACAATAAGGAATCAACACCACCTATTGTCTTCCAGCAAATGTTTCAACATATCCTATTCAAGACAAACGCAGATGCCATAGTATTCACTGATGAATCAAAACACAATGATACCATTGGCTGCATATTTGTTGTTGATGATAGAACATTTATGTTTGACCTACCTGATATCACAAGTATATTTACTGCTGAACTATGTACAATAAATAAGGCTCTGAATATCATTAACCCTATTTATCAAAATATCCTTATTTTTAGCGACTCGTGCAGTGCTCTGCAAGCCCTAGAAAATTTTTATTTCAGACATCCTATCATCATAAAACTGTATAATGCAATCGCTGAGTTGAATCGCAAAAGTGAGTTTCTGCTGGATCCCTAGCCCCGTTGGTAATTCAGGAAATGAATGTGCAGATTTCGCAGCTAAGAACAAATGTAGTCAACCATCTTTCACTACACGTGTTACTACATGCAACTACTAATCATGTAAAACTCACTCTTTGCACAAAGTGGGAAGACAATTGGATGGCCACAGTGGATAATAAACAACGGAATATTAAAGATACTGTGTTGCCATGGGATTCCTCATACAGAAACATTCGTCGTGAAAATGTAGTCCTTTGCCGATTGCGAATGGGACATTCGAGATCCACTCATGGGTACCTATTGTCAGCAGAAAATGCATCAGTCTGCGTAAGATGCAATTGTGCATCATATCTTGATAGATTGCATATGTTACGCGGCGTTACGTCGCAAATTTAAATTACCCTAACACATTTGCCATATCCTTGGAAATGACAAGAATGTTATAGATCGGGTTCTCATATTCCTACGACGTAAAATTTTTTAAATTTTAGCATTTTCATAGTTTTTTCTTATCCGTTAAGGGGCCCTTTACACTCCTTACAGTTTTTTTCTTTTTAAATGCTTTATATTTTAGTTATAAGTTTATTTCATTTTATTTTTAAAATTGATATTACTTGTAAGATTTACCTTGTGTTTGTTTTAAGTTTTAGATAGTATCCCATCTGTAATATTAGCTTTAAGTTTTGGAACATTTTTAACTTTAGTGTAGTTTTAATTTTAGCATTTTAATTTTCTCTTCTATATGATAGTTGTAAGTTCTTAGTCAAATTAGTTTTTTATATTTATTTATTTATTTGTTATTTTTAATTTCAGTTTAGTTTTACGTTTTAGTTTGCTTTGCTTTAAAAATTTTTATTAGAAATTTTTATTTAATCTGGGCGATTATAACGATACAGTATTTTTCACCCCTCCAAAAAAAGAAGAAATAAATAAAAGCTTCTGTTCAAAAGACAAGGGAAGCTATTCAAAAGTTTAGTTGGAAGATGTTGCCCTATCCATTTTACAGTCCTGATTTTTTTTTTATAGCAATTTTTTTTTTTTTTATATAACATCAAGGATAATTCAAACACCAAGGTGAACAATTGAATATTAATGCTCACAGAAAGACTGAACAATTACCTAAATGAAGCCTAGGATTATGTTACAGTAAGGTTACTTTTATTTGCATTGAATAAATGATATTTTTTCTACAGTCACTTGTCTGTTTAATTTTTGAGTGACTCACACATAATGTAATGCATCCTTTAGAGTCAGTCAGTTTTAAGATTGACCTATTATCCCAAACTGAATCTGACTGAAGATCTGATCACTAACGAAATGTGTGAGAGAAGTTTGAAAACATGATTCTTTTAAAATTGGAAATGGATATGTCAACTAGTTAAAATGATGGGATAATATTTTACATTAAGAGAAAGTAGTGAAGACAGTTTTAGTTATAATAATGTAATGAACGTTGATGGCACTGAAGATATTCTATGAACGGTGAGCATATCATCATCAGTGAGCAATCATGAAGACTTGCTAGGAATTAACAATGGATTATTTATATTGGCTAACAGTTTAACAAATAGTAGGATACAATTATCAATATTGTCTGTGTCAAATAAGTTTGTTTTGATGGAAGCAATAGTGGAGCAAGGTCTTCACTGTTAATTTCTAAAATGCTATAGAATAACACAGTACTCTTGAAAAAATTCCATACATAATTTCTATGTAAATCCAAATGAGTTTTAAAAGTACTTCTTTGTTCTTAATTAGTATTTTCTAGTCCCATACTAGGCTTCCGACATTTTGTGTAAAAACAAATTCATCTTAATTTTTTTTGCCTTTTCTTTTTTGTCATCTTCTATAAATACTGTGTCCAAGTGATATAAATTGTACTCCCACTTGTACCTATTATTACCAATGTGTGTTATATAAAGAAAAGCAGCAGTAGATAAATTGTCTGCAGTCAAGATGTGTAGAGAATTGACCAGTTTCTTTCTCCTTTAGAAGCAAGCATAAAGAAAATTTTTAATATTTACGATGATTTAAAAGATGATGCTTACAGATATACATAGTTTGTTCCCTAAGTTTTAAGACTGTGGCTATAAAATTAGTATTTACTACTAGCGTCATCTTCGTGAAATTTTGGGAACTAGTTACTACTACCTTCCTTCCTCTCCTCCCCATATAAAGTTTCAAGTCAATCAGATCGCATGTAGCTTTTCAGTAGTTCACATGGCAGTATCAAAGTGGTTCCAGTCGTAATTTCACGATGAATAAAAATAATGAACAACGTGTTAATGATTAAATTTTGCTTTAAAGCTGGTAAAAGTGTGACGGAAACATTCAAAATGTTAAAATGGCCTATGGTGGATTTGTTGGTCTCATGCTACTGTTTTTCGATGGTATAACCTTTTGCGGAAGGTAGAGAAAACAAAAAAAATTGCGTTTTTAAAAATCAAAAATTAAGACAATGTTGGTCGTTTTTTTTACTCCAAAGGCATCATCCACCGAAAATTTGTTCCTCAAGGTACTACTATGAATGCTTCATTTTATCAACAAGTGCTGGATCGCCTTTGCAAAATACTTTTGCATGTTAGACCATAGTTGTGGAGAAATTGTTCTTTTTTCCTCTTGCACGATAACGCACCAGCGCATACCACAGTGATTAATACTCAATTTTTGGCAAAATGATTCCTGTGCTCAGCCACCCACCATATTTGCCTGATTTGAGTCCCCTGACTACTTCCTGTAATTCAAATTAAAGATGAACTTGAAAGTTAACCATTTTATGTCGATAGACAAGATGCAAGAAGCTGTGATAATGAAGTTAAACATTATTTCAAAAGAAGAGTTTTTAAAATGGCATGAAAAGGCTGAAAGATAGTGCCAAGTTGTGTATTACTTCCAATGGAGACTATTTTGAATAAAAAATTTGTTGAAAAAACTTTTGTAATTTCTTTGCGTCTTTTATAGCCACAGTCTTAAAACTTATGGGACAACTGTATAAATACTTAGTTTTATTAATTTTAAATACTGCATGAAGCTGAGACTATTGTAATCAATCTTTACTTATCTATTTTTACTTTTATAAAAGTTACATTTATATTATTGTAAAGGAATGGAAGAAATTGATAATAATTTAAATGCAAATAATTTTTTAAATTCATCATAATTGTCTTCTTCCAAAAGTAGTTTTCTGTGATTTTATTAATATTTATATTCAATAAAGATTAAAAATTCTTTACTATGAACATTTTTTTATTATTTTTTTTTTTGGTAGGGTCCTCTCTACCTCACAAACCCACTCCATTGCAGACTGAATTATTCCCTTCTTAAGAAAAAATTAAAATTTTTAGAATTTCAGGGTCAGATCACACCTTAATCATATAAATTTACTGAATTAAAAAAAAAAACACACACCCACTTATGTTTATCTGTTTATATACATATATATATATATATATATATATTCGGTAGCACTTTAAAATTGAATCGAGTATAAAAATGGGTCAAAATATTTTTTATTTGTTCTGTTTGTTTTCTGTATAAAAATAACAATAACTTTTGGAAAATTTTTATGTAAGGAAAAGAAAAAAGCAGGCAAAATATTGATGATTTCCTCAGCTTTGCTGGTCAAGTCATGCAATCTTTAAAAAAAAGAAATAATCATAAAAATTTGTTTTATGTTCTTGCACAAATTTGCCTTATTAAATAAATAACTCTTTTTAATAAGGTTAATATTCACTAAAATTAGTGTTGCTTATTTAACACTAATTTATTCAAGATAAAAAAAACTAAAAAGATTTTTTCTGAATTTTTTGAAATTTTTGGAAGCTCAAGAATCAAGGGAGCTTTTTCATTGATATGATTATTGCCAGAATAAGACTTAAGCCTCAAAATGTTCAAATTTCAAATAAAATATTTTTGATTTTAGGGGCTTCCTTATTCTGAGGGGAATATTTATGAAAGAGCTATTTATAAATTCATAATTACATGTAAAGTATTCGTTTTACCAGCTTCTGATGATCAAAATTTAATTGTCCACTTTCTCACAGTATTCTGATCATAGCTTTTTTGATGATAAATGTCACAAGCATTCATCCTTTCCACTGTTAAAAATTCACTCACAGCATGTTGTTTTATTTGCATTGGTATAGTAGGCATGTTCAATTCCATAACACGATGGTGACTTGGAAAAAATTTCAACTAATTTTGAAATGTTAGTAGTAAGGGGGTGAAATTACAAGATGGCTGCACTTCATAATTTATGATAGATATTTTGTTCTGTTATGTTCCAAGTTGCTTTTACATTTTAATTGCCCCTCATATATCTGATTTTATATAAATAGGAGTTAATGTTTTCATTTTGCAAACTGACATATTTTAACAGGATTTTAAAAAATGTACAGTAAAACTCTACAATGAATTCAGTGGTATTTCTGTCATAAAGAAATGATGTTCAATAAAGAGTTATTCTGTCTAAAATAAAAATATGTTAAAATGAAAAACATATACGTGTAAAAAAGGTTAGAAATTAAACTTAACAAAGCCTTTGTTGCAACCATTTTTTCAAACATTCAATAGTAGATAGTATTATTTAAAAAAACTATTTGAATACAATATTTAAAAAATATTAAAATTAATTTTACTTAAAATCTCTAACATTCCTTATTTAAGACCCATAATTTTTTTAAAAAATCACCTGTTTATTTCAATTGTCCTTGCTTATTTTTGTAATTTAACTAGCTAAAATATCTTGTAATTTTTTATTGCTTTATTTTTTTTTATCAGAAAATTCTTTTCGGTTGCATTATCTGTGTACATACTTGCTGTTACAAACAGTGTAAATACTTAATACCTAAAATGTATTGAAACAAACCTAACAATGTATATGAAGCTTGTTTGGTAATTTGTGAAGGATTTCTGGCCAGATTTTTCATCTTCTTCACTATTTTTGTTGTTATAGATGAGGATACTTTTAATGACAATATCAGTAAATTCAACTACTATTTGTTACCTTTGTCAGTCTTTGGATATTTGCAAATATCAGATGAACGCATTTGAAGGTACTGGAGCAGATTAAATTGATCAATCCATTTGCTGAATGGTAGATTGTTACTTTTATCTTTTTTAAAAACTGTTTTTTTTTTCAAAGTAAGATGGACATTCTGAAATTAATGTTTTTTTTTTTTAACTGTGACCAGTTTCAAGCTTTTTGAAGAATGTAGATGGCATGATTAGTCTAAATGTTATCTTATCATTTTCCATTTCTTTATTGACAGCTTTTTCCTTCTCTAATGACTTAAGACATTTGGTTTGCTGATCTTTTAAACTCTAATTCATCAGTTGCAGTGAACTATAGTCAGCTGGTAGAAAGACAATTTTCATGTGCATAAGTATATATATATTTTTTAATTCGTTTCTTTCAATCTCATATTTCTTCTTTAGATATCTGAGCCAAAATCCACGCATTCATTGTTTCAGATCTTCACAACAACATTCTTAAAACTTCCAGGCTTTTTGTAATTGTTTATCAGTAACTTGTTTTTTTTTTCAGATTTTGCCATATTGACACCACTGGAATAGTTACTCTTTTTTTGATAGTTTTCCATCTGTGTACTTATTACCTTCAACCCTGTTGCCTTATCGGGCAACATTTTAAAAATAAGTTCCATTTTCTAGACCACGCATCGGTAACATTAACGTCACTATTTTTTGTTTCCTGATTAATTTAACCAGATGTTTGGTTGGGATGTTAAAATTTTTTCAACTAGTCATCTAATTCTTTCAAAGTTTCTGTACTCTTCATTTCAGCAAAGAATTTTGCAAAGTTTTCAAAATCAGGCCATTAACTAGAAAGTGTGAATTTTGTTACTGCTGAGACCACTGAACTACTTCATTTAGACCTTAACTGATATTTGATTTTTTTTTTACAGTTATTGTTTCCTTTATTGTGTGTTACATTTAGTAATTTTTCTTTGTTGCTGTATATTCTTTCTGCTTGAGAAGAAACCAAATTAAAATTACAATGAACATCAACTTGTTTATTTCCCTCTTCTAATGACAGAGTAGTATTAATTTTTCCTTTGATATAAACCATTTCTTAGCTATATGAAAAAAAAAAAAACAATTGAAATATATACAAAACATATATATATATATATATTGTAAACACCAAACAAGATATACAGTTGTTAAACTATACAAAAATACAATAAATATTCTAAACCTAATCATGAGTTCAATAGTAATGGTAACTTTAATGGTGAAAGTCGGATTGTTGTCTGGTAGCACTTTAACCCATATGGTACTGAGTTTCCTTGTCAAAAGACAGTAATGAAAAATAAATTCACTGGTTTAGTATTTTTAGACTACCTATGAAGTTGTTGGCCAGGATAAAATATTTGAATAATTTCTTAATGAAAACTGCAGTGCAGTACAATACGCATCACCTCATGGATACTTATGGTCTACATGAAGCCAAGGGAGCTTTACTGGCTGTTGAGTTGTCGGCTCATCCTTGTTATATACCAGGTAAAATGTTCTTTCTAAAATTCATAGAAAGGAGAAAATCGAGTTACAATCTAGTATCCTTGGGTCTATTAAAACAATATAAATACTTGGGTCATTAATTAGTGAAAAATGTAATGCCATAATGAATACATGTTTTTTACTGTTATAGGGAAATCTTGCCCTTTTCTTTTATGTATACAAAGTTTTCTAAAATTGTATTGACTTGAATAGTATTATAATAGAATTATATTTTATGGAATCCTATTAATTGTATTGTTTGGAATTGTAAAGGAGCTAGCCAAGTTCTTTCATTACAAAATAATCTTTGTTATGAAAGTTTTGTAATAGAAAGCATTTACTGTATTTACCTTTATAATTATGCTGACCATTATAAAAATTTTATAAACATATATTTTTGGATGAATGACAAATAATACAAACTTTGAAAACAGAGGAAAGTCAAAATGATTAATCAGATCATGGATGACCTGGCATAATTAGGTTCAAACTGTTGGAATGGTTGCTTTAAAAAATTTAGAAATACTGTGAAAGTAGCCATACAACCAGCTTTGACCTGGTTTCTAAAACATTTAATGTCTCTGTCAACATTTTTGAATGAAACATAGCCAAAGTTTAGATGAAAAAGGCTGCAAAATAAAGCTATGATCCTGGAAAGTGTAATATCATATTCTTATGTGGACTGAATAGATGAGGCAGAATATAGAGGACACACTGGTAAATCATTGAAAACACAAACATGCATTCAAATATTTAGTCTGTATTTTTTAATTGCTTGCCTTTTCTTTACCTGTTTAGCCTCCAGAACTACCGTAAGGTATTACTTCAGAGGATGATGTGTATGAATGTGAATGAAGTGTAGTCTTGTACAATCTCAGTTCGACCACTCCTGATAAATGTGGTTAATTGAAACCCAACTACGAAAGAATACCGGTATCCACGATCTAGTATTCAAATCTGTATAAAAATTTTTATCTTTAGTAGGACTTGAACCATAGAACTCTCGACTTCGAAATCAGCTGATTTTTGATGTCGCGTTTACCACTAGACCAACCTGGTGGGTAATTGCTTGCCAGTGATCTACAACTGCACCCTGATAGGCAAGTATATATTTTATCTGGCTGGATAAGTAAAATAATGTATTTTACAATTTAGTGTGGATGTTTATAAGTTTGTACCACCCAAATAATTATGCCCTCTTTTCAATGAAATAGATGTCATTTCAAAATTAATCATTTAATTTATTCTAGTAACAGTTTGAAAATGGTTAGTTGTGTTTTTGTAGTGTGTGTATACATTATTGGTCAAGAACAAATCAACCTTAAATTTCATTGAAAAAAAGATAAGCCATTAGTGCAAGTAAACTCTAAAATACACAGAGAAACTTTGGACATAAATTTCTTGTGAACAAATTAATTAAAAGATTCTGTGAAAATTATCTAAAAAAAAGTTGAATTTTTTGCTGTTTTCAAAATAAAAAAGTTATGGCCAAGTTGATTGATTTTTTTTAAAATCATTAATACCTTCACTATTTATTTAAGGTTTGCTTATTTAGTAGCTCTGTTATCTGAAGCATCTTATCATGATCAGATTGACACATTTGTTCAAACGCTTTCATTTATTATTTATGGTAGAAATCATGGTAATAATTTTAAAACAAAAAAGAATAGTTTAGTCTAAGTAAATAATGGGGTGTTCAGTTGTTACAGATTCATTTCTTTCCTGTAAGAAATAAGTAATGGGTTTTTTTTTGTAGCTTTAATCAAAATTACAGGATATGAATTTTACTTCTGAACAAAAAATTTTTAAAGTTTTATTGAACTTTTTTCTTCATGTCTGACTTAACCATTTACTTGCTGAAAATGGCATCTGACATAAAGGTGAATATATAGGTTTTTTGAACTTTTATCAGTATTGATTTGTTTGATTGTACCTCTAATTTTGGCAAAACTAAAATGTTATGATATTCATTTATAACTTAAACAAAAATATTAAATATGTTGTTTTGTGTGTTCATCAGTATGTTTCTTAATATGTAAGGTTGTTTCAAAGCAATGAAATATCAATTATACATTTGAGATATTGTTAGCAGAACTGTTTAGTCCATCATTCCAACATTTTGTTTAATTGTAATTTTACCTCTCCCCCAAGCTATAGTGATTCTTATATTGTTTAGATATGTATTTGTGATTATTTTGTTTTCTACTCAAAAAAAACCGTATGTTTAATGGCTTATTGAATGCAAAGGTGGTCATTTTAATATAATTTGTAAATACATTGTCATTATATGAAATAACAGTAAGATGTTTGTAGTTGGTTCAAAGAAATTTTATGTTATTAATAGAAATCAGAATAAACTGAAACAAATTATACATTTTCATGTAAGGAGTCATTTATGTTTTTAAAATTATGTTGCTATAAGAGATTGAACTGTGAGAATCTTCTTGAAAAGGGATGTTGTACAATTCCTTAAGCACCATTCGTTAAATATTTATATTATTGTTCATTGGAATCCACTTGCACATTCCCTAGTAAATTGCCTAATATTTTTCTGCCAAAGACCCATAAAATATTCCTGCTACCTGTTCATAATGATTTTCTTCCACATAATTATGATGCCTTTAGTGCCCTTCAAACTTTATTATTACCATAATTCCTTCAATTCTCTCATAGGTACTGTTCTTCTCTGCATCCTCCTTTTGACCACCTCTCAATTGAACACCTTGTAGTTCCTTATATGTGCATGATCCTTTAACTCAAAGGTTTTATTTTCTTTCCATTTTTTATTTTTTCATGATTTCACAAATTTATACCGAAGGTTTTTTCACTCTGTTCATATTGGACATGAGCTTCTAGAGCTGCCTCCCCAATCCCCTTCAGATGGGCAAATCCTCTTCAGCCAACCAACATTAAAATTGTATTACTGGACAGTTAACTTTTCTCACAGCTTCTTTAATATAATAGCTGTAAATTTGCCTCATCAGTACTTCTAAATTAATTTAGTACTATTTTTTAGCTTAAATGCTATTCGTGCTCAAGGACAAATACAGGTGGCACAGAGAAACACAAAAATTTGAAATAATTAGAAAAAATGAAGCAAAGTTACTAACTTTTATTTCATGTTGAAAATATGTTCTATAAGAGTTTTCAATAGACATTACTTTTTTAAAATTACTTTACTTAATTGCTGTCCATTTTTGCATACACATTCATTGTCAGTTTAGAAAATATTGCATAGCACTGGCAATTTCTTGTTCTTCAAGATGTTGGCGATTTCCTCATCAGTATGTGTTTTGAGCTGGGCAAGGTTTCTTGGTCTAGTTGGTACACAGTGCTCTTCAGATGTCCCCATCAAAAGAAGTCATGGACTGAAAGGTCTGGAGACCAGAGCGGCCAAGCAATGTTAGCTTTCCTTGAGATTATGCCATCGACTGTAGGGCAGTAGTGAGATGGCTCTGTTCTGTTGAAACCAGGTTTTCTGGCAGTCAAGATTTGGAAGAGAGTGAACCCTAGGAGCAAAAAATGTCTATAGCATGTTGACATAACATTGAGACATCACAGTGATTCCCAACGGGGAGTCTTATTCTTTAAGACTTTGGGGGTTGGCGTCCCCACGGCCCTAGCCTCTGCAGCTTTCCTTCCCACTA
>JAAAKQ030075465.1:0-15262 GCA_010016005.3 Zanna intricata | reverse complement strand
AGTGAGGTATTCGAATACCTCGTAGGAGGCTAGAAAAATCATCACCATTAAATGAAATAACAAACGGGGTGCCTCTACGGCGCTGTTTTGGAAGATCCAATATGGTGTCTTATATCTTTGCAAACAATCGTCAGATTTTCAAAATTCTAACGGGGTATTTGTTAACAGGTTGAAGGCTAATTTCTGTATGCATCAGGTGCACTTTCTATCGAACAAATCACGGTTACTTGGAAATGTTTTCTAAAAATGAAAAATTATCTATTTAAATGTGTAAATAATAAATAATCCGTTGCGGTGCTGCACTTCTCATTAGAGCCGCTAAATTCTCATGGTTCTTTCCTACATCGAGCCACTCAGAAGTGATTTTTCAGTTGAGGTCTTATTGAAATTTAAGAGAACCTATTTTAAGTGATTCATAATCAACATCAAACAAAAACTATTGAGGATAAATTGATGAAAAACTGTATAAATGTTCTTCTTACAGTGTAACTGCACACTAAGAAAGGGTTTTTTTTAAATTCCGACTTTAAAGAACCAAAGTTAAGTATAATAAAATAAATAAGTAAAGGTTAATGAGAGGGGGTTAAAAATTCCAGAATATGTTGATTAACCCATTTCTTTGTATAAACATGTTTCATAATGATTTTTTGCATATTTAATGTTTTTTTTTCCTAAACAAGGTTTCTTTTTTATATCTTAATACAGTTTTGATATCTAGATAAATTATATTAAAAACAGATATTCTATATTAAAATATAAGAGTAAGACGTTTTCCGCTCATACCTTAACACAGCTACCACTTAAAAAACATGAAATTTTTCTCGTTCACTTTCTTAAAGTGTGTGTACGATATACGCACCTGTAATCAGTTTCTTGAGTTTTTCACCGTACAATAAGTTTTAAAAAGTTTATCTTGACACGAAATTTGTTCAGATACATTACATCTTCTTTATTTTTGTGTGTCTGTGTAAGCCTATACACAAAAGCTGCTCTACTAGATAAAGAAAGAAGTTCTATTCTTACTAACAGTTCTTTTCTCGTACACTTTTCCTTGAACAGCTATCATTAGTTATACTGTCAAACAACTTTATTCTCACTACTTCTTTCTTTGTAACACTACGTTTCTGCGGTTTCTTAATTCCTTTTTGTCAATACTGTGCTGGTTAAAATTTTTTATCCGACAACATTCATCTCAAAACTCGGAATATTTTACAATACATTTATTATGTTATAAAAATATAACACTTTAATACGTCATCATAATTTTTCCTTAAATAAAGATTAATGTCATTTCAGATATAAAATGGTCGAATCGGATTGAATTTCCTATTTCTGTAATCTTGGTTTTCCTTTCCTTTTGTCGTTAATCATTCTTATGATTCACTTCTATCACCAAATAAATATTATATATATATATAATATTATATATTATATCCAAATAGAATTTTTTTAGTACTAGTTTAATGGAATGAACTTTTTAACTCGAATAATTTCTAAGCTGCTGGCGCCTTTCGGGTGAATTATTATAACAACAACTGATGACATCAAGATTCAAATCCAGTTAAATATAATATTATTATATTAGTAAACTGTTGAAAATTTTATTAAAAATACTTATAGATTTCATCCTAAAAAATAGTCAATAAAAAAGCATATATATTAATGGAAAAATTATCCAATTATTAAGTGAGAAATTGAATTATTTCAAATTTCTGTAACTTCTAAACAAAATATATATAGTATAATATGGGAAAATAATATTATTGATTACTAGTTAAAACATGAAAAAAAACTGACATTCAAAATAAAATTTATTACAAGAATATAAAAATAAGTATATTATAAGAGATTGATGAAAATGGTAGTCTCAGAGCTTAAAAATTTTATAGAAGATGCTTAAGAATGAGAAAGAATGAGAATTTCTTATGAGAAAACTCATAAGAATTAGTAATAGATTAATGTTGTTTAATAAACACGATCTTTGTGATGAATTAATAAAATAATAAATTAATTCCGTATAATAACGTCAATCTTGGGGCAGACTGGTGGCGTCTTGGCTATTAATCCAGGGATCCCAGGTTCAAATCCCGGTGTAGCATGGCATTTTTCATATGATACAAAATTTAATTTCTATATTCTCACGTAAAGCTTCAAAACTTCTGTGGTAAATTAATTAATAAAAAAGCAAAACAAAAAAATTAATGACAGTAAATATTTTATACTTTTTTCTTTTTTTTTTACTTCCGGAATCACCGTTAAGGTATTTCATCAGAGGATGAAATGAATGAATTGTAGCGTGTGTGAAAAATGCCATGCCTGACCAGGATTCGAACCCAGGACCTCCGGGATGAAAGGCCGAGATGTTACCACTCGCGCCACGGAGGCCGGCAATTTTATATACTGCCCATCGAACAGTTTCTATATGAAACTCATTAGTCTAGCAGTCCTGAATTTTTAAATCGGTCAAGAGAAATAAGTAAAAGGTAAAAACGAAGGGAATTTTTTAAAATTATATTTTGGATTAACTTAAGAACTCGGACCCGATAGAAAAGCTTTTAAGACAAATTTTTTTCGGTTATCTCTCCTGTCCAAAAAACTGAGAATTTTCAAACCTTAGTAGTAATAGTATTTAAATCGTGTATTTATTAAGTATTTGTTGTGAAGACTTTGTCTACACTGCATGTTCGTTCTTTAGAAAGTAAGTAGAGATATATTCAAGGTAAACAGCTGAATATTGAGAATATTAAATTCTACACTCATAAAGAGAATAATGATAACTTATTTCATAGTGCACTAAACGTTTAAAATGTGTTTGCTAATCACATCAGATTGTCAAAAGATAAATTAGTATAATATAAAAGTCAAATAAATATGTAATGAATTTTAAAAAATAAATAAATTATATCTTTTAATTTGACACTTCCATATTTACACAAAAACTGATTAAAGAAAAAATTAATTCTAATTAATTAGAATTAGAGATGAGAAAAATTAATTCTAACACTTGATTTAAAAGAAGGTAGAAGAAATAAGGGAAGATTGATTAATTAACTATGAAGGGAGACTGAGAAAGTTATGGAAAAATAGAAGAAAGAAAAATGTACTGTGATAGAAAATTTGGAAAAAGAACAGAGATATGAGCTAATGTAGAAGAAATTTTAAAAATAGTTTGTAAAGAGAAATAAGGGGAGAAAATGTATCAAGTAGAAGCAAAGGATGGGAAAACACTTAATGTGAAGGAGGAAGTAAAAAGGATATGGGAAGAATACATTGTAGATTTCTAAGCATTAGGAGAAAAGCCAAGAGAAATAAGTATCGGGGAGGAAAAAAGTACATTGTTCATGAAGCTCAAAAAGGATACAGTATATTAAAATGTGAAATAAATGAGGCAATTAAAATAATGAGAAAAAGAAAAGCCAATGTGATGAAACACCAAATTAACTGTGCAAAATGGTAGGAGAAAGATGAGAATTGTTATTACTAGATCTATGTAATGGAATACTTGAAGAAGAAAAGTGGCCAGAGAACTTCCGGGATACAAAAATAGTACCAACAGAAAAAAAAAAGAAATACAAAGAAGTGTGAATAACAATTAGCCTAAGCAGTATTGAGGAAGAATAGTATAGGTTTAGAAGAGATGCTGGAATAAGGGACGTTTTAGGAAACCTAAGAGTAATAGATGCCAGGATACATGGAAAGGAGGTGGTGATTATATGTTGCATTTGTTGACTTACATAAGGCAAATGCTTTTGAACTCAATTACGCCTTTTATCCCATTTAATTCTATCACATGATAGAGTTACATGGGATAAATTACTGTTAATTTTGAAAAAAAAAAAGCAAGTTTATTGGAAATAAGAGTTGCCTAATAAAGAGCTATACTATAACCAGAGAATAAAAGTGAGGGTAGAAGATGAAATGACAGGTTAAATAAGAGTTGGAAGGAGAGTGAGGCAGGTATGCTGCACGTCATCAACACTCTTTAGTATTCGTGCAAAAAATAACTAAATGCTGTCTGAATGGGAAAAAAGGAATAAAGATCAGGGAAGAAGAATAGAATTTATACATTTTACTGGCATGACGGTACTGGTGGAGAGGACAAGTTAACTAAATGAGATGCTTGATGACTTAAATGAAACTTGGAAAAGTCGGGTATGAGGATAAATAAAAAGAAAACAAAATGTATAGTATTAGGTGGATAAAATGAAAAGATTGAGATTAATGTAGGAAATGAAGTTTTAGAGCAGGTGAAGGAATTTCAGTACTTAAAGAGCTTTATATCTGATGACCTGACTTGCACAGCAGAAATTCAAACAAGAATATAAAGAAGTAAGCAGGCATTTAATATAGGAGAAGACTGCTGTGGAGAAAGTTAAACTTATCGTTAAGGAAGAGCTTAATGAAATGTTTTAATTGGAGTGTGATGCTGTGTAGCGCTGAAATATAGATGATGCAAAATGCAGACAGAAAAGGATTTGAGGCTTTTGAGAGGCGAGTGTGAAGCAGAATGATACATTTTAGATGGCAAAACCATGAAAGAAATGAAGAAATATTACGGAAAATTGGAGAGAAAAGGAAAATGCGAAATGTGATTAAATATAGGAAAAACTGGCTAGGACATTGTATGAGAAGAAGGCGACTTACTAATGGATACGATAGAAAGCTTAGTGAAAGGAAGGAAAGGAAGTGATTTCAAATGTTGGATGGGATTATGGAAAAGGGAAAATATGCTGAAAAAAAGGATTAACAAAACGAGAACAAGGTGGAGAGTAGTAACCGTGACAGGACCTGCCCTAATGGCAGAACACTATGAATGAATAAATGATTTAAAATTAAGAAACAAAATAAATAAAAATAATAACAGAAAGAGTTAAATCCACATATATATATATATTATATATCTAAAATACCGAATAAGTATTAGAAAAGTTATTCCATTTTACCGATAAGTGACAAAGAAACTGTGAATTATAGAAAACTATCTAAAAAGAAACATACACATTTTTAAAGGAATCTATTTAAATAGAAAAATATACGAATTTATCTTTATCTTACTGTTTATACCCATGGTAATTTAAATTTACAATAAATCACCTTTTGTAACTCTAAAAAACAAAATTATCTTTCAACTGTAAAAGAACGTTTTAAAACCATTATCTCTTGAATATTACATTTACGTAAATCAGAATACATTCATGCATTAACTAAAAGACTTTGTAAAATAAACAGGCTATATTAAAGTTATATATATTTATAGAGGATGTAAGTTTGGTTTAAAATCCATTACGACGAGAACATTGAAGTTAGAATAAAGGTAATTTATTTAATGTCTTCATGCAAACACAGGAAATATTCTTTAACATATATTTAGGGTCTCAAAAAATATACGTACAATTTGAATAGTTTTTTTTTATTTAAAAAAAAAAAAAAAAAAAAAAAAAAACTAGACCGTCGAATTCGCTTCGCTTGGCCGATCAACCCCTGACTGTTGAAAAATAATTGTAATTATAACACCGTTATAATACAGATAACAGTGCTCAAGAATGGTTGGAAGAAAGAAGAGATCAAACAAGCTCAAAGAATGAGGGAATATTGGGCAAAGAGAAAACTGCAAAAAAGGTGAAGAATGGAACATGATCTTCCAGAAGTAAAATTGAAAAAAAAAATAAATAGAACCTCCATATTAAAAAAAGGATTATTATTTATTTAAAATAAAATCATGCTTTTAATATAAACAAAAATATATAACTTTTGATTTTTTTTTAATTTCTTGGAAACATGATTAAAATCCCAGAAAGGAAATTTTTTTTAATGTTTAATAATTCTTCACAATTTTATTATAAAAATTGTAATATTATATTATTTTTGATGAAACAACCGCAGTTTTTATTAAGATTAAAAATAAAGTAATTTTATAGTATTAATAAAAGAATTGTTCCAGTTATATTACACCTTTGAAATGACTTTTGAAGCTTAATAACTTGTTTCATCGTAACGACAAAATTTAAAGAAGCAATAATATTTCATTCCCATTTCTTTTTCTTTTAACCAGTGTAATTTCACTTCATAATTTAATTTTGTATTCAAAATTTTTTTTTTTTTTTTTTTAATTAATCCTTTTTACTTCCTTTATACTCAAATTTACATCCATGTTAACTTATAATAAAAAAATATATTCTAAAACAACTTTCCTGTAATCATTCATTTCTGATTATCTCGCCCGATTTCGGCTTTTTTTTTTTACATCAATAACTTTCCCAGTTATACTTCTTCTTTACTAATAGCTATTTCAATCAGGAATAAATCATTTTTAAAATGAAACAAATTGTTGTTTGTTTTAATGATTTATATAAAAATAAAATATTATTTAATGCAATATTGGATTGCAATATTAAAACAACCTATTACTTCCTATTTGGAAATTATATTTGAAATTTAAACTGATAGTATCAGTAGTTGCTCAAGAGCATAAGGCTAATCATTTTCTTATAAATGCAACGATTGTCTTGGCGAAAAAGTTTTTTTAACTCATTCTTCTTTAAAAAATTCATTTGTGATGTACTACAACGTTGTTTTAATTAATTTACACATTACCTTTTTTTTTTTTTTTTTTTTTTTTAACCTTCGGAACCACCGTTAAGGTATATATTCAGAGGATGAGATGAATGAATTGTAGCGTATGTGTGAAAAATGCCATGCCTGACCGGGATTCGAACCCGGGACCTTCGGATGAAAGGCTGAGACGCTACCACTCGCGCCATGGAGGCCGGCAATCTACACATTACCTCTCTCTTTTATCTGTTTAGCCTCCGGAACTACCGTAAGGTATTAACTTCAGAGGATGAATGAGGATGATGTGTATGATTGCGAATGAATTTACACATTACCTGAGTAACGAAAACAACACATTGTTTTTTATTTATTAGTTGCCGGCGAATATAACTAGAATAGTTTTATTGAAGGGGAAAGTGTATTTAAAAACTAGGGTATTGGTTTTTTTTGCAAATAATTAAGTTATAAAGCCAAACTTTACTTACATCAAAAAATATATTCAGTGTGTCCTATAAGTTTTAAGGCTGGGGTATAAAATTGGTACTACTAGCGCCATCTTCATAAAATTTTGGGAACTAGTTACTACAACCTTCCTCTCCCCCCATTCAAAGTTTCGAGTCCATCGGATTAAATGCAGCTGTTCAGTAGTAGTAGTAGTAGTAGTTCGCGTGATAGTATGAAAGTGGTCGCGGTCAAAATTTCACAATGAATAAGAATAAAGAACAACGTATGGCGATTAAAATTTTGCTTTAAAGCTGATAAAAGTGCGATGGATACGTTACAGATGTGTAATTAGCTTTTGATGGATCTGTTACGATCCTGAAACGAAACGCCAAAGTGCTGAGTGGGTCAGCAAAACATCGCCGCGATCAAAATATTGTGTTTTCAAAAATCAAAAATTCAGAAAATGTTGGTCATTTTTTTTTTATTCCAATGGCATCGTTCACTAGGAATTTTTCCCTCATGGTACTAGTATGAATGCTTCATTCTACCAAAAATTGCTGAAACGCCTTTGCAAAAGAATTGCGCGTGTTAGACCCGAGCTGTGGAGAGATCGTTCTTTTTTTCTCTTGTACCAGCGTATATCCCGGCGATTTAAACTCAATTTTTGGCCAAAAAATGATTCCTGTGCTCAACTATCCACTATACTTACCTGACTACTTCCTGTTCCCCAAATTAAAGTTGGACCTGAAAGGGGACCATTTTGTGTCAACAGACGAGATACAAGAAGCCGTGACAACGGTACCTAATTGTACCTAATATGTATAGCTATCAAGAAATCTACTTTTTTTTTTTAAATATAGACCCCGGGAAGAAAAGTCTGATATACAGAAAAGATAATTAAAAAAAGAACTAAGTCAATTCTTTTCGATTACAATCTACCAACCTACAGGAAGCAAAAACCTTATTAAAAATACTTTAAAAATAACGAGTTTAGTTTAATTAACCAAGAGGATCTGGTGGGAGACATACTAAAGGTTTCCGAGGACTCGGTAACGACAGATGTCCTCTTCTTGAGGACATCGTTTGACGAAGGTGTCGGCGTTGATGGTTTCGCCTCTGTTAGGTGATAAATTGCTGAAGATCGGGCGCATTAGCATCGGATGGTGGCCTGTCGCGTGTGAAGAAGATCTATTGAAGAGCAATCTTTTCGGTGCTGGGAGTTAGGGCACGAGGCTGAGACCTGCAGTGGTCCCGATAGGGTTGGGACAGCCCTGTCCAGGACGGGTGGGATACTCAGGTGTACCATCTTCGAAGATTGGACGGGGATTTCCTTGGAATTTTATAACAGGAAGGGGGTAAAGTTAAACCATAGTCCTTTGGGGGTCTTCTTCAGAGGCGTAGCGTCAAGAGTCCCAGCAGGGCGACCGTTTCGGGGTCACATCATTAGAGGTATGGCATGTAATTAAATGACCGTATCCCAGCTACCTTGGGGGAAACCTTAGTTCCTGCTGAGGGATTTTGAGGCACCGGAACCCCTTGGAGCTGTGTAAATGCTTGATTGCGGTTCCGGTTCCAGGGGGAGGAAACAAAATGAACTCAAAAAAAAAGACTTGACAAATTAAAAAAATAATTACAGTTACTAAATGATTAAAAAATATTATTTCTCTTTCTATTAAACTATCAATAAACTTAGCTGTTTTTTTTTTTGTCTTTCCTAATTTATTTTTTTAACCTAAAAACTATTATTTTAGATTCAAAACTAGACTTAATTAATTCAAAGCTATTCATATAATTATATTAAAAAATATACAAATGAAAATGAAATAAAATATAAAAGATAAAAAAATATATGAAAAGAAAAAATATAAAAGTTTTCTCTAAAATAGTTTATATTACATATTTTAATAATAATAATAATAATACATTAGAGAGATAACATTAGGAATAGGTGGGAATAATACTGCAATAAAGAAACTGCTCCCCATTTGCCATAGCAAATATATAAATTACAAATTTTATATGTATAAAGCAAGATATAAAATTTAGACTTAATTACGTAAAAATATACGCTTTTATAGCCTATATATATAATATATAGTAATAAATAGCCCATATATTTCGAAATAATAAATATATAAAATAAGGAATTTTATTTTTTAAATACCACACTCATAGTGGTTATAAGCGGCCTGAGATGAGACAAAAGTTTCTCCTAAAAAAGACAGAGCCATCCTCAAGAGTAATAAGTATACTATCCAAGCATGCTAAAGGAAGTTACGAGTGAAGTCGTTTCCTATTACATTATTAATTGAGTTAAATGTATTATTGCATAGAAAAGAAAACTTTGATCTTGTATATATCAGATGCTTTAAATTCATCGCAATCATAAGAAAGGCTGATATAGATAATGATTAAAGCAACAGATTTTTTATATTTAACGGAAATAATAAATTATATAATCTGCCTATGAACAGCAAGGAAGTACATAAAAGAAAGAGGAACATTAATGGATAAGATAATAAATAAATAAAATAAATTTATACTAGGTAAAAATTTAAGTGATTTAATAGAAATACATGTTAAATGACGATGAGAAATTCAAATAATATTACTTTTAAAATATTATTATTTTAAAATTCGTAAACACATCGATCTGTTTTATTAAATATTATTTTTAATTTTATTCAATTAATTGGTTATAATATCTTTTAAATGTATTAATAATTTATTATAAATGGCAACGAAATCTTAAAAAAGGCACTTTACCCGAACTATTGCACAAAAGTAGATATTTTAGTCAGGTTTTATAATCATTTCTTCTTTTTTTTAGAATAAGTATACTGTTGTTTTTAATGCCTACGAAAAGTTACTCCAAATTATAAAATGAATTATTACTATAATAATAATAATAACAATAATTTATTTATTATTTAGTAGAAAACTTAAATCAACTTTATTTTAAACATCCATTGGAATACATATATTTTGTAGGTTACAATTAATATTTAACAAAATAACAAAAGAAACAGTAGTTCTATACTAACAACAGATATACGAGAAATACGAAAGGGTAGAAAGAAGTTAAAGTTATAATAATAAAGAAGAGGACATGCCAAGCTTCTATAATAAGTACAACGAAGTTAACTTCTAACATCGAATTTAACAAACGCTGCAATTAATTAGAAGCAATTAAAAGCAACGTAACAAGAACTTAAAAGTTTGAATTAAGAAGAAAAATAAATTACCTGTGAAAGTTTTTTGTTTCAAATGTATGTGATATATATATATATATATATATATAAAATATTTAATTTATTCTGTTGTTTACGAATGAAAAGAATATTTTATATATTTCACAAAATTATTTCAGTGGCGTGACACTTATGGATAAATGTATGAGAGAAGGTAGTAGTTCTCTAAAGAATCGTAAAATAAAATTTAAATCTTAAAATCTTGAAAAATAAAAAAAAAAAATCAAGTTCATTTAGTTTTAATAGGTTAATTAAAACTTTAAAACACAATTTTATTCTCTTTATATCAGACTGTTGATCTTCAAACTTTTCAAAAAGCCTGTTGAAATTATTTACAACTTGGAATTATTTAGCAACCTGTTTGATTAATAACATCATTAATAAAGTTGTTGGATTGAAAATCAAATTCTTTCAAAATTCCTAAATTAATTTTTCAAGAGAGAATATCACATCTTATTTTAAGACATCGATGCAAAAAGGAGGCAGCTACAGTTTTTTTTTTGTAAAATTACTTTTTTTCATATAATGATTCAGTATAGCGAGATCTTTCGTTTAGTAAAAAAAGGAGACAGCTACACGTTCCCAAACATATTTTATATGTTTCTCATCTTCTGATATAATACCTATCGGTGGTCCCGGAGATCAAGAAAAAGAAACATATTTTATATACATGAGAATATTGTCTCCTGTATTGGTTCGGTACAAAAACGACTTAGTTTCTTGCTTCTCCTGAAAAAAATGTGAAACTGGATTTGCCTCCTTTTTCCACCGAAGTCTTCATTTCTGGAAATATGAACAATAAAAATTGGTATAAAACTTCATCGACCAACGAAACGCACAGATATTAAAATATATCGTTAAAACTACAAAAGATTTTTTCTTACATATAATCTTAACGATAACATCTACGCTTTTATGCATTACTTTTTAAGTAAAATACCGTTTTAACTGAGATATTTTGTTTAATGGTAACAGTAATGAATGTAAATAAATATCACATTAAAAGTTTTAATTTCATGGCATCATAGCTCTAGAGTAAAATAATATGGTAATCAATTATAAGATTGGTTATGAGTTTTCTTTTTCATTTCTCGACATTCATGACCCAGGACCCCAAAAACAAAAAAAAAAGTGGAGTGATATTCGTAGTACATACGTATTTTGTTTGAGTGTTTGAAGCTTAATATGATTTTAATAGATTTCAGTATCCATTAAATTTTTATGAAATTTTGTACAGAAACTCAGGTATATGGGACAATTTGATGGTAAAATTTTGCGATAAAAATCTCCCGGAGATGTTGTAGATAGTTTTTTTTTATCAATTTTCTCATATTTTTGCAAATATAACTCTACTTTACACTTTAAGTTCAGGACAATCGTGCACGTTGATCTTACCATTTTTAAAAAAAATCTTGCCCTTAAATTCTCCCTTGCTTTAAAATCGAAAAAACCAGCTTTTATTTATTGCATATTTTTTTTACCCTTTTTTCTAATGTCTTCCTAGGCATAATAGAAGCGGAGGCGACAAAAAAAAAAATACTTTGAGGTCAATATTAGGGGTGTAGAAACTGATAAAAGTTGTAAATATACAGATTTTTTGGATTTAAAAAAATTTATTTTTGTTTATATAAACTTTTGGTAATAATATTACTATAAAATTTCATAATAATTCATCCTCACCCCAAAAAAAAAAAGAAATCTGAGGTAACTTTTTATTGGTTCAATTTTTTTTAATGAAATTTTCTTTAGTTTCTTCCATTTAACATAGAAAACTTAAAAAAATCAAAAACCTTTCTTGGAAGATGATTTTGGAGGTGGAGGGAGTAGAAAAAAATTACCGATTGTTTTTTAAATTGTTAATTCGTTTTTTTTTAAACTTATAATTACAACTTTACAATAAAACTTTATCGTAGATTATTCCCACAATAAGGAATTCTTCCGTAACTTTTCCATGTATAATAATTTCTTCAATATAAAAGAATAAATATAAAATGCCAGGAAAGTATGACAATTTTGTTTTCAGCTTTTCTTTTATATAATAAAATTAATATTACAACTTAATAAAAAATTATTTTTTGCTGTACAATCAAATATTTAGTATAATAATGTCATCTGTTCGATAGATTATTTATTTTAAATTATTGAAATATACTAAATATTTGATTGTGAAATACTAATATTTAAAGACAAAGGGAATATTTCGAATGTTTATCATTACTTCACTACCGAAGTGAACGGTGTTTTATAATTTCTATCGGAAGGTCCCGGGTTCTAGTTCAGGATTTGGTCAACCATTGCATTTATACATTACAAAATGTCCATTCCATAGTCACAAACACACACCTAAAACTTGAGTAAAATTATTATCTATAAAATTTACATATGCCTGCATAACTTTAATTGCATAATTTTTTTTTTTCATTCTTTCATCACGTACAATATTTATGAATAAAATAAATTTAAATTAATTTAATATTTTTTGGTTATTTTTTAAAAATTATTATTACTTGTATGTTATAATTATTATTATTACAATTTTTTATTATTTTTATAGAAGTTTAATCTTCGTAATTATCAATTATTTAAACCAAAGAGAAATAATTGTAGTAATTTTCGTAAAGCATCTTAAATTATGAAGTATTCTAAAAGTTAAACAAGATTATAAAGCAGAAAATCATGGTACTCTTCAGCGATTCCTCCCAAATTCTTTCCTTCTTTGTTTCCTCCCTAATACACCATGGGATTAAGTCTAAAACATTGTGTTCATTTTTATCTGAACAATGTATTTTGTGAAAATGTTTTTAAGTAGTGTACTTAATATACAGACAAAATACAGGCCTACTGTAAAAAATTTGTAAAAACATTATCTTTGTAAGTATAATTAAAAAAGTAATTTCAAGTGATAGTAAAGTATAATTAATTACTATCTGCGAGTTCATATATTTTTAGTAGAAAACTTAAGTTACAAGATCTTTTAATAATGTGATTTTTAAATGTTTAAAATTGTACTTTTCATAACTAAATTATTTTAAATCTCTCATTACTTTTTATATTTACGATTTTACAAATCTAACTATCTTAAGAATCTATTTTTCAACTTTTTTGTAATTAATCACCCTTGTAAGAGTTATTATACACTTTTTTTTCTAAATAAATGATTGTTTTTTTTTTTAAGTGAAAAATAAAACATTATCCATCTGACTTTCTTATAACAAAATTACAATCTTTTTATTTAACAAATATTTTCTATAAATTTAAGTTGAAATGAAAAGAATTATTAAAATTGCTTAATTTACGTAGGTTAACCATTTGACTAGTCAAAAACAACATTTAAATCTTGTATCATTTTACAGTAAACAAGTCGATGTAACCTTTCTAAAATCTTTAAAAAAGAAAAAAAAAGTATCCTTTTTATATAGCCTGCAGATATACGTAGGAAAATTAAAAAATAATAATAAATGGACAAAAATTTAGTTTTTATTGATATGTATACACACACACGCGCGCGCACACACACACAAAATTTATCCCTTTATCATTATCAATTTATCTTTATCTTTATCAATTTATCTTTTATCTTAATTTATCTTTTATAATAATTTATCTTTTTATTTATCTTTATCAATTTATCCCTTTTGAGCATATAAATCGATATGTTGATTTGTAGGTAGACAAATTTCCGACTAATTCCTGGCACCGATTTGTAAACAATTCAGCTTGAGTGCAGTAATGGTTATAATAAATACCTCTATACAGAGGTATTTAGGAAAAATGTAACAAACTCTCATGACTTGTTCTACTGGTGATAATAAAGAAAAAATATCATATAATCACAGATTCATATAATCAGAGGAAACGCTTCTTTAGCGAGTGTCGGCTGGCGAAAGATTTCACCGCCTACAGAAATAATTAAGCGAGACTCTAATTCTTGGAACTCAAATTAAGGGGTATATTGAGTATTTGTTATTTTCATAAAATATTAAATTTTTGTTTTTTCCATAATGAAAATTTTTCTTCGTGTAATAAAAGTGTTTTGTTTTTTAAAAAAACTTCGAAATTCTTATGATTAAATTTACTTTCTGTAGACTTTATTTGTACAATTTTATTCAAAATCAAATTCACAATAAGTTTTGTTTAAACCCTTTACAAAATTATTTTAACAAATTTACATTACGCCACTATTCAAATTCTGTTCTTTTGACCGCAAACTTTGTCTTTCCCCCAGATTCATAAGAGATATAAAAATACAATTCTGAAATTTTTCAGGTTAGATTTCATATAAAAACCCTAAATTTACCCCTTAATTTCAGACCACGATGTTTACAGTTTTGTCCTTATTTTATGGAAGGCGCAATGATTTTTTGCCAACTGGCCCTCGCAACGAAGCGTTTCGAAACATTCTTTATTTTCTTAATTTATTATTTTCATTCTTCTTTATTTTCATCGAGCAATACATGTCCTGAAAGTTTACTACTTACTTGCACAACGCGAGAACCAAGCGACCAATTGCTTTCAAATTTTCAGGATATATTCGTGTAATCTCTGGTAAAGTTATAAACTTTAAAACAAGGCTCTAGTTCACTTGGGAGTGAAGTTGTGAATTAAAGATATTTGTAATGAGAGATAAATAAAAACGTTGTCAAAAATAATTTTTTTAATTAGTTTTTCTGGAATTTAGTTTGAGCAAAATTAGATTTATTAAGAGAGAACGTTTGGAGAATAAAATGAAATCGACGGCAATATTTAAATTTTATTTTAATAACTTATAATTAATAAGAAAACATTCCAACCCCCGTAGGGAAAGACACCCACCAAATGACGATTCCGGCCGCCACCAACACCCCTCCCGTTCCTAGCTATGAGGGGCTTTACCGGGAGTCGCCTTATTGACCTTTGTACTGATTACATATTTCAGTCATCAGCCAGGCTTCGGTCGGGATGCCCCCGATGCAAATGCCGCGGTCGACATTTACCATCAGAGTAAGGTACCTCAGCAGCAAACGCCCTCGCCGTAG
>JAAAKQ030075453.1:0-33954 GCA_010016005.3 Zanna intricata | reverse complement strand
TTGCGCTCGGAGGACAGAGATTTTCGTCAAATGAAGAGGCAATCACCTTCGTGAACAATTATTTTGCACAGAAAAACACTGAGTACTATTTGGATGGGTTACAGAGATGGGAGCATCGGTGGGAGAAGTGTGTAGAGGTACAAGGAGACTGTGCTGAAAAATAAAAAAAAATTCTAAAAAAATGTCTTGTATCTTTGTTAGGTCGGAAACTTTTCAGACCACCCTCGTATGTGAAGATTCATGTAACATGTGTTAGATATTCGCCTATCATGTCCAGCATGGATAAAAAGTTACAGCAGTGTTGTAACATGAAATTTTTAATGAAACTATGAAAGAACTGAAAAGACACATATGAATTACTAACTATGGTGTTTGGTAAAGATGTTTTATAAATCACTTGTGTAAATGGTATAAAGCGTTTGAGGAGGGTAGAGAGAGCATCGCCAACAAGCCGCATGATGGGCGCCCTTCAATGTCTCGCACTGAGGTTGTAAAGAATACAGCTGCCACTATTGTCTATGAAGAATAGCAAATTACCATTAGGGAGGTCGCCTCATGTCTAGACATTTCAGTTGGCAACGGATTTTTGATTTTGCATGATAATTTGGCCATGCAATCAATGCATGTCTTGCCTAACACCAGGGCAAATGCACCTTTGTGTCTCCTTGTGTCAAGACCTGTTATGATGATCTTGTGGGGATGCAAACCAAGAAATGAATCGAATCGTAAGCATACATGAATTTTGGATGTATTACTATAATCTGAAACTGAAACAACAACAAAGTTCTCATCATAAAATGGAGCAGTTGGCACCTCTGAAAAAAGCAAAGATGAGTCACAGTGCCAGTAAGGTTATGATGATAATCTTCTTCGATTTCGAGGATTTTGTATATCGCTGTCCCTGAAGGCTAGACGATCATGGCAAATTATTAAAAATCGGTTCTGATCATGATGTTGCATAATTTTAAGAAAAAACAGCCGCAGAAGAATATTAACAAAATTTTATTGCAGCATGACAATGCACGGCCTTGTCATTCACATTGTATTTAATTTCTTGAATGCTTGTGGCACTGCAACTGTATCCCACCCACCATTCAGACCATATTTGACCCCTTGCGATTTCTGGCTGTTTCCTGAAGTCAAGTTTCTGCTTAGGGAACAGAAATTCAAGACCAATCATGAGGTTATCAAAGCTGTGGAGGCATGCTGAAAGGAGCCAAGAAAGATGGTCTGGCATTCTTATTTAAAAAGTGGCAGGAATGATGGAAAAAGTGTGTTGGAATTGACAGGGGGTTACGTTGAAAAAGAGCATGTATATTTGGAAGACTGAATAAATATTTTTTTCTGTAGAGCATTTTTATCATTACTTTTTGAACAGCCCTTGTAATTATAGAATTAAAATGCCAACTGAAGATATGGGACTTGCAAAAGTTGATTCTTGGAATTAATATGGTTAGTTTAACTTATCTATTTACTGTGTTTTGGTGATCTAAATTTCATTTGATATTAAATATACATATAAAATGTCTGAAGTTGTTGAATATTGAAATCACTGTTCAGGGAAAACTAGTACAGTATTTTTTATACATCACTTTCCATAATTCATATGGATTTTCTTCAAATGAACTGTAAATCACAAAAAAGGCAGGAAAACACTTCAAATGTAGTTTAAAACTGTATTTTTTCGTAAATGGAAAAATAATTAATTTTTTATTTACAAAATATAATATCATCAAAAATGGCCATTAAAGTCAAGGATTTTTCATTATTCTAATTAGATTACTTGGTTTGTTAATTGCTGAGTTAATAATTGCTAATAAACTGTTATTTTAGCAGGGGATTGTTTTTGTTTAAATTCTGAAAATGTTTGTTTTTTTTTTTTTTTTAATATAAAGAGATTTTATGAGATTTATTACATAATCTTTGGAGTTTTAAATTCCAGAAGAAACGATTAGATGTGTATGAGTATGGAAGTGTGAAACTTTTAGGTGGTTTTTTTTTTTTTTTTAGGGTAATGATTCCTTTATTACTTATTTTTGTGGCAATGATCAATAGTCGAACTTTAAAATATATCTACTATTCATAATTATTACATAATAAATAAAATATATGGAGTTTCAAACAGCAGCATTGAGTGTAAGTCATTTTATATAGAGCTGACATTTATTGGAAATAATTTATTACATTAGTACTTAAAACAATGTAAAATTTATGAAACTTTTTTTTTTACTTAAAAAATTCATTCAAGGAGGAGGATACCTTTCCCTCCATTGTAATAAATAATTTAAATTTTTATACTTTTAGTATTAGGTTTAGATTCACCCATTATTCATTACAACACTACCAGGAATGGTATTAAAAGAAATATTTATGTTAAAAGAAAACTGCTGTGTTCAAATAGACTAGGTTAAAATAATATTTGAAATTTAGATTTTTTAGTGTAGAATGTTTCATTACTTTGGTTGCAGTTTTTTTTTTTCAAAGACATGGTTTTTTTTTCAAAATGCTGACTATAATCAAATTCCCGGGCTTTGTTAACTGCTGTGTTAATAATTGTTAATAAACTGTTTTACTAACAGGGGATGTTCCTTTTCTAAATTCTGAAAATGTTTGTTAATTTTTTTTCAAAACTTTTTGGGCAACAGAGTTTTTCCATTTTTCTAATCTCACAGTATTTTTAACAGTATCTTATTTAGATCCCTTTAGTTAAAGAATCTTCTAAAATTACATTAGAACTTTTGAATAAATTATCTTTAATTGAGATATTAAGTAATTTATGTTAACACTGATGAAACAAGCTGTTTTCATTCTATTTTTGGTTTGTTATTTTTTTTTTTTTTTTTTTGTAGATGATTAATCATCACTTTTTGTTTTAGTTTGGCATGAGATTTTAAATTTGGTTTTGGTTATGTGATGTGTATTTTGTTGTTTTGTTGTGATGACAGTTTTCACTTCGTTCTCGCACACCAAGTCTCAACGGATCACTTTATAGTCCTTACAATAGCTTAAACAGGAAGGTTAGTTTACTCATGTTTGCTATTGTTATGCATGTAACTGCTTTTTTTCTTTAATTTAATTTATATTACTGTTCTGCTTTCTCACTAATTAATTACTATTGTTGTTACCCTCATTACTGAAATCACTTATCAAACTTTATTATTGTACTTCTTTTGAAAAAGGTTGAAGTATTATTATTTTAGATCAGGAATATTATAAAACAACTTAAATAACTTGTAACTTTCAGTAAAAATTATGCTAAGTACTTTATCGTTATTGGAGCATCACATTAATATTTTTTTTTTATATAAATGAAAATTATTCATTTCTATTTTGTTGTTTCTTTATTTATTCTTAAAAACAATTTTTTTTCTCAAGACACAGTAACATTATTATTAATAATAAATCCCAGTTATAGCAAATTCAGTTGCAAATGGTAGTTAAGTAAATAATTATTTCATATAGTCAACTCATTATTTTTATTAAATCATTTAAGCCTGTGGTATATTTTAACATATTTGTTGTCAACTTAACCGAAATTTATTTATTTTTTTGAAAATGATATACAATTTTATTTAGTTTTTTTTTACCTAATGTGTACATTGCAGTCTGTTCAACTAGTGAACAATAAAAGCAACCCCGACCCCCCTCAGCCCAGTGAGATGAAGATAGCATTTGTGATATGTAAATGAGGTGTTATCTTGTACAGACTCAGGTCAGCCATTCCTGAGATGTATGTTAATTAAACCCAATCCACCCACTGTCATCTACTATTCAGATTTTTATGAAACCAACTAACTTTTACTAGGATTTGAACCTCAGAACCTTCAATTTCAAAAATGAGTTGTTAAAACAACTGATTTGTGGTTACTTTACCACTAGATCAGCCTTGTGGGTGGTTATAAAATTAATATCTGATATTTGGTAGCTCTTGAATTATACAATTACATTGTTAAAAATTAAGTCATTTTATTGAAAATAAATAGAACACATTATATTTTTTCATAGTCTATCTGACTACTTCATATAAGATTGGTGATATCAGTTTATGGGATCTTATTGAACAAATTCTTAATTTCAAAAAAAAGAAATGGTTTGAGAAATATGCAACAGTAAATATATTTTTTTATTAATTTCAAGTAAAATTAGTAGATTTTTAGTTGTAAAACATTCAAAATTGTATTTATGGTGGTGTACAATGGATTTTTTTTTATAGATAATGTATTATTATTACTGTAGGCTTCAAATGAAGTGACTTTGGTAAAAATGTATAGTAATAATTGTAACATACAAACTGAACTATACAACATAAGAACATCCTCATGAGAGCCAATGGATGTACTAGCAAGACATTCCGAGTTGTTTCTTGACAGGTCCTATTATATCATGAAAAATATCTGATATAAAAGTGTAGATTTTTATATCCTAGCTGATATTTCTAGGTTGCTTTTGCACTTTTTAAGTAGGACACCCCGCCGGCCTCCATGGCGTGAGTGGTAGCGTCTTGGCCTTTCATCCGGAGGTCCCGGGTTCGAATCCCGGTCAGGCATGGCATTTTTCACACACACTACAATTCATTCATCTCATCTTCTGAAGATATACCTTAACGGTGTGATTCCGGAGGTTAAACCAACAAAAAAAAAAGTAGGACACCCCTTGGAACATTATCGGGATATATTTTTAATTCATTGGATAAATGAACCATAAGTGGTTTATCTAACTTTAAAAATGCAACATAAAAGTGCGGTCTACATTTAAACAGGCATTGTAGTATATCATTTGACTTTCATCTTATTCTGTTGTGTTTAAAAGATAATAAAAATATCTGATGGGAACTTTATATTTTTCTGGAATTTGAAGGATTCATACAGATATCCTGGAAGAATGTAGAATAACAATGAGGAATATTGCATACCTCAAGATATTCTTGGTGTGTTTCATATTATTTCAGGATATTTCCTGGTATGTAATGCACTATAAAGGAATCTCTAAAGTAAATTAAATGTGTTGAAATATGTATAATTCCCAGTAAAAAGGAAAATTAAAATAACACTCCAATAATAAGAAAGCATTGGGTGAAAGAATAATAGCAATAATAAATTTTATATGAAATGAAAAATGTTAATTAAACACAGGTAATTAGTAAATAACATAAACTATTAACAGTTGACAAGTTGCGAGCTGGTTCAACTATCTTGTATTTTAGAATGACCTGCCAGTTTTGCAGGCAAACAATAACAAAATGTTTCTGAAAGGTGGTAAACAAATAATAATTTTATCTTGATGTATCAATCATTTTTTTTAACTAGTTGTACAAATATACTAAAATACAGCAACACAAAGACAAATGTAACAGGTAATTAATTACCTAAAGAAAATTTAGTGAATGTTGTGAGATTAAAATATTTGCCATGTGAAAAGTAGGAAAGATTTTGTTTATTTGATAAAATATTTATTATTCAGATTGTGTTTTATATTTTGTCATTTTTTTATTATCAGTTTCAGATACAAATTTTGGTATTTTGTAAGTTAAACAAGTTTGTTTTCTTTTTAAATAAATTCAACTGAAATTATAGAATCTAATTTTGTTTATTTGAATTACAGTTAATTCAACACTATAAGTAAGATTTATGTTGATAGTTAATCCAAAAAAATAACTTTTGTTAAATTGAGAAAGAATAATTATATTTAAATTAAATTATTATTTCAGTATTGTTTAAGTAGTGAAAGCATAGTTAACCTTTTAAAGTTATTCTCTGATTGTATACATGCATGTGCATACATACACATACAAATTTAGTTATAGTTTCTAATACATTAGAATACTCATAGAATCTACAGAATACTCAAAAAACAAAATTTATCTGCATTATAATATTATTAATTGGCCGAATCAATATATACATTATTGAATGTCACCAGTTTGTGCCGCTTCTTTTAGTATTTTTATACAACTAGTTAAAAAAAATGATGGATTTAAATCGACATAAAATTGTTTACGTTTAATATCTTTCAGAGACATTATTTTGTTATTGTTGCTTGTAAAATTGGCAGTATATTCTAAGATACAAGTTAGTTTAGCCAGCTCTTATTTTGTCAGCTGTTAATAGTTTTTATTGTCTGTTAACTTTACTGTTACTATTGAGCGTTTCAAAAAGAATGCAACACTTAAAATGATAATATTTATTTACACGACAAAATATTGCATTATTCTATTTGTTTGACAAAACACTGTACTCAAGATTAACTGAACTTAGCGGTTGAAACAATCTTGCCTTGCTCTTTTCATTTGTTTTATTTTATAGTTATATAATTTCCCAGTTATGAATATGTGTTAATGCAGAGATTTATTTCAGTTATAAATTTTTCACTTCAAACTGCAGTTCATAAAATAATTCCCTCTTAAGTAAATTTCATTAATCTAGAAATTATTCAAATTTCAGGGCTGGGCTAACAATTATTGTTAACTGTGGGAACTTCTTGGGAATGTTTAACTTAAAAGAAATTTCTTAGAAAATTATCCTCAGGTTGGGTTGTAATACATAAATTGAATCCTATTACATAAATTGAATGAAAGAAGATATGAAAAATGTTTATATTTTGTCATTTGTTTGATAGTTTGTTGATGATAATGATATTGTACGTATTTAACTCACCTTTAGTGTAATCTGGACGGCAATATGAACAGTTGAGTTGCTCAATAGGAAGCGGTTAATACATGCTTATTGTTCAAAATGATTAAAACTTATAAAATGGTGTTTGATATGCTATTTCCACTGCTATGTAATTTTTGTTTTTTTATAAAACTGGAAGGTAAATTTCTGTCATTTAATCTAAAACTTTCTGCACTGTTGGCAAGAAAACAAATAAGAAACTTGTTTTATTTAGAAAAGAAACCCCTAACTATCATATTTCTAAAGAAACAGCAGCCATGTTGCAAAACATTTTTTATCTTCATTTGTTCTCAAGTGACTTACTGCTGCCTAGCTGCTCAGAAGTTATCACCACCAGTTTCTCCTTTGAAGAGTATTAAAAAAAAAAAAATTTACAACAGTTTCTTCATATGGTCTGTGAACTGAAATTATCACTGGATGTGAAATTTCAAATGTTAGTAAAAATAACAAAAAGTGGCCTTCAAATTTCATGAAATGGGTAAAGTCAGTTTTCTATATTATGTTAGCATCACTTTCAAATAATATTATGAAATTGATATGTAGGATTGTATGATCTAAATATTTTTGTCATCTGAATTAAGTAATGAACTAATACTTTGTATAGATAAAAAATAATATGTTTGCAATATTCAAATAGTGGTCTTTTTGGAACACAATTTTACCTTCATAGAAGAAATTATGTAGGTTATGTCGTAGTAAAAATATTTGTCTTGAGTAACTTTAAATATCTTGCTCTGCATTTAATCTAGTGTTGCATTATTTACAAAGGACTCCAGAAAAGTTAACTTTGTAAAGTTGAGATAAATTTCAGTTACAGAATCTTCATACGAAGATTGAACATTTCTGTTAATAAAGTTTCCTTTTGGTGGATGACTTTACATATTGCTGGTATTTCTGTTTGCTGCTACATTCCAGTACTAAAATGATCATTGATTAAAATAAAAAACTCAACAGCATATTGATAAAAATTTATTGTTTCTGGAATAAAATTTGCAAATTAAAGATAGTTAATCTTTCAATGTTATGTATTATATATGTTACACTGATATCATTTTGTTCTTTCATTACATGTATAAAAATTATATTTACTGTGATAGATGAATAGAAAATAAATAAATAATTGTAATTATTATTTCATTGTTTTCCAATATAAATAAATAAAATTAATCATTACTTTCATTGAAGATTGACTGCCTTGTGTAAGCAATAACTCAGAGTGTACTTAGTATATAAAATACATGCATTCTCTGATTAATCCATGAATAGTTTTTTAATTATAACTTCAGTGTTTATTTTTTCTTTTTCTTGTTTTTAAAATATGTCTTTTACTGATGTTGCAGTTTACTACATATCAGCGTGCTGGAAGTCCAGGTTTAATCTTGCGCGAATATAAATCTAATCAGTATCCAGAAGATATAAGCCGCATTTATACCTACAGCTACTTGACTGAAGAGCCGACGCATGGATATCTTAAACGACCTATTGACCCGTACGACAAACCGCCGACATCACCTCATTTCCATAGACCAGCATGTAAGTTAAATATTTATTTTATTCGTCATGATGGTGGTCGTGTTAATTGTTGCTTTAAAATTATTTTTTCTTCTTTAGCCAAATTTTTATACTCTTATTGCACTTGTTTATAGGTTTAAATTAATGCTTTACATATATTGGATATTGTCAGACAAATGTCTGACATTGTTTGAATTGTCATTCACTTAAAAAATTATAATTTTGAATTTGAGATATTTGAATAAAAAGTAAAAGAATAAAAAGAAATGAAGAAGGGCTTTGTATGGTATGTGCAAGACTATTAAAAAAAAAAAGTTAAATATACTTGTATTCAGCCATTCATGAGATCTACGCAGAAATAGTTGAAAGTTACAGATGTTATTATAATTTCTTAAATTTATTTTTATTTATAAAGGGGTTGAATCAAATGCCATACAGAACTAATTGCTACTTCCAAAGTCTACATTGAATGTCACTAGATGTCAGCATCTCTGAAGAGTAAATGTACCTGAACATTAGAAAAAAATGAAATTTAGACCATTTGACTTGCAGATCTTGTGAAGAAGTAAGCTTACCTATAAAGGTAATGAATAATGAAGTACTAGAAAAGTTAGTGAAAGAAAAAATAACAGGAGCATGATAAAGGATGGTAGTGAAAAAATTAACAAATTTACTCAAAGGCAGGTAAATAGGATAAAGAAGCATTTTCAGATTTAATTAGTAAGAACCATTTATAAAAATACTAAAAAAAGTCATTAAATAATATTTATTGTAAATAATTCTGCAGACTTTTTTCATTATCAAAAATAAACAGCTCAAATTTTTTAGTTGGTAGGATTATATATTTTAGTGTTATAGTGTAGGATTATATATTTTAGTGTTATTGCATAGAACATCTAGTAATAATAATAATGTGAATAAAATTAACAGTCAAAAATATTGTTATCAATAATGTTTTTAATGTATTAATTTTTTATTATTTTTTTACCTTATTTTATTACAGCTGCACATTCAATGCGTGGTAGCAGTAAATCATCAACTCTTCGAAGTAATAGTCGTTCAGGAATGTGTGTTCTGGTTGAAAGTATTCGTAGTGAAACTCCTAGACCACGATCACCTCACATGAATAATGAAGAACCTATTGAATTGGCACATTTCCCAGCTGGACATCCACCTCAACCAGGCGAGAAACCCAAAATAGAACGTGATGATTTTCCGGCACCACCTTATCCTTATACTGATCCAGGTAAAAGTGGTAATGTATTATGAATCATTTAAGTGTTTGTAAATGCAGTTTCTTTACGTGTTTCTAACTTATTTATGCAATAAAATTAAAAATAATATACCAGTTTGATTCTTTTAAACTAATCAATTATTTATATATATATATATACTTTTTTTTTTTTTTAAATTTTTACACAGAGTGGAATATGGTATTTAAAAAAATTAAATATGCTGCTAAAATGATTTTCTTTTATTTAACTTTTTGTTTCCTATCATTAATTTTAGACTGCAGTACAGGTATCTTTTAGTCCAATTTGTGTCTATTTGTGCTTGAAAAATCACTCGTAAATATGGTATAGGAAAAAGATCAATTTTATTAATAAAAATACTGTTACATTTATTACATTACATTTATTTTTCTGGGTGCTACATGTAAATAAACGTTAGCTATGATTAATTTCAGTTGCGACTTAGAAAAACGGAAGTCACACAATACATTAAATCCTCTCCAAAACAGAATCTTAATGGGGCTGATTCAGAAATCCATTCCGAACAGGTTTCTGTCTTGCAGAGTTTCATAAAAAATCTAGCTAGTTTATAATGAGAATGAATAGTATGAATTATAATATTCATGAAATATAATAAATGGAGTGAATTATAATATGGATATAATACAGTATAAAATTAAGTTAGACAGCTATGTATATTTGGAATATTCCTTACTTTATGTACTGTATAAACATTGTTTTTATATACTGTATAAAGATTACATTATTCACTAGTTTTTTTAAAAATTGTGGTTTTGAAATGTTTTAAAAAAACATTTATTTTCAGATTGTACATACTTTTGCCTATTTTTCTACGTAGTTACCTTGTTTATTAATGCACTTGTCATACCTTACAACTAAATTTTTAAAACTGTCTTCAAAGAAGTCTGACGCCTGCTCTGACAGCCAAGAGTTCACAGTTGCTTTCACTTTTTCGTCGTCACTGAAGTGCTTCCCGCCAAGATGGTGTTTTAGGTACCAGAAAAAGTGGAAATCGCTGGGAGCAAGGTCGGAGCTGTATGGTGCATGGTCTAAAACTTCCCAACCAAAAGATTTGATCAAGTCCCGAGTTGCATGAGCAGTGTGAGGCCTTGTGTTGTCATGGAGGAGCAAAATTCCTTTTGACAGCATGCTGCATCTTTTGTTTTGAATTGCTCTTCGGAGCTTCTTTAAAGTTGCGCAATAGGCATCTGAGTTGATTGTTGTTCTACGTGGCATAAAGTCTACCAGCAAAACACTGCGCCGATCCCAGAACATAGTTGCCATAATCTTGCGCTTTGACAATGTTTGTTTGGCTTTGACCTTGATGGGAAAGGTTGTGTGTCGCCATTCCATTGATTGTTGCTTGGAATCAGGGGTGATATGGGATACCCATGTTTCATCTCCTGTAACGATTTGACTCAACATGTTATCCCTTCTTCCTCGTAATGAATCAAAAAGTTCAATGAACTAGCAAACCTCTTCCCTTTGTGGTCCGCTGTAAGGAGTCCTAGTACCCAGCGAAAACACAATTTCTTGAAGCTAAGGTTTTCAGTTACAATTTTGTACAACACCGACCTAGGAATTTGGAGAAATTCCAGTGACAGAGAGGTTATCGTGAGTTGTCTGTCCTCACAAATTTTTGTTTTAACTGGAGCCACCAAATCATCAATGATCACAGAGGGCCGGCCTGAGCGTTCTTTGTCATGGACGTTTTCACAGCCACTTTTAAACTCCCTAACCCATTTCTGCACTTTATCTTGACTCATTGCATTAGGGCCATAAACTTCAGTTATCTGGCAATGGATGTCTGTGGCCGATATGTTTCTCGCAGTCAAAAAACATATTACTGACCGTATCTCACACGCAGCGGGCGATTCAACAATTTTAAAGATGCACAATTAAGCGTACAGTTCAGCTACAGAGCTGCAAATGGTGTGAGTTTGTTCACAAAAAGGATGCTGGTAAGTGGCGAGGCAGCTTGTTGTGGGATAAACGCGAACTAGAGCACTATATGTGCCAAAATGGCCCTTACTTAAAAAACGACCTTTATATTATCAACATAACTTAGTGCTTACTTCACTTGCTAACCTTGTCTAATTAACATTAAATATACATTTGTATATATAATATATAAAAATTATATACAACTTAATAATAACAAAAAGTGATAGTTAAACTAAATACAAAATGATTGAATTAAATAATGATATTTAAAATGGTAGTGAATTAACAGAAAATTTAAAAACTGAAATAGGTTATTTTTAGAGAATATTTATTATACTTTTTGTATAAATTTTTATTTACTGAGCAGTAGTGAGAATTGTTTCAGTTAGATATTTCATACTATAAAAAACATATTTCTGTTTTCGTTATATTTCACTTAAAAGTTATTACCCGTAAAAAAATATAAAAAATATGCGGTCAAAAACATACATGAACTAACACGCTGATTCTAAAATAATTTTCTGAAATTTTTAAACGTAATCAACTACTGTATTTAAACTCTAAACTGATATTGAGCAATTGGAATGTAAAACTAGAACGATAAAAGCTCATAGCAAAATGAAAACTATTACTGCTTCTGATCAAGGTGTTCACAGCACTGAATAACATTATTTTCAATTGATAGAAATTCTAACAAACTATTAAACTTGTTAACAAAATACAGCACATATATTGTTTGCATAAGATGTTGCCTGCTATTGTACTTTATTACTGACTGTAGGCTTGTATACCATAAGTTGGAGCCATAAATGTGATGGCAATCATCTATTGATTATTTTACAAATTTTGGTTTGCGTACGATCTGTTTATTAATCGCTTTATTTTATTACAGGCTATTCGTTCTTTATTTCTTTTCTGTCTTACGGGATAAATTTAATGTGGAAATTTAAAGTAAACTCCATGTTTTTTTTTTTTTCCCCGACTGCAGAATTTTCTTGAAGAGATTAATTTCTGTTGAAATAAATCAGGACTTGGGAAAACTATTTGTTTTGTGGATGTTTCTGTTTCATTTTTAAGAGATTCTTTTTTGCGGATGTTTCACCGTATGCTTATTTTAACGTTTTGATCTGAAATATATATCATCTACCCGGTCATCTTGTCTCTTCTGTTTTACCCTGTAAAACTGATTGAAGATATAGTATATTGTATAACATGTCTCGAATAAATGAACTTTTAAATACTGGATGGTCCAAAGGATGTGAAACCTATTTTGATCGACTAAATAAATTAATAAGAAAAATTAAATACTAAATATTGTATTTAATTTCAGAAATTCTGCTTTATTAAAAATTTTAAAACAGATTAATTTTAAAGCAGAATTTTTATAATAAATATTGAAAATTTTCGCTACCTACCTGTAGCACTAACTTGCTTTTTTAATCGTGTAGCTTCTGTCATTTTTTTTTAGTGTCATTTTTTATTTATCATCAGTGATTTGAAGATCATGATTATTATTATATTTTATTAAAGTTCCTAGATAAAAAAAAACAAGGTGATCAAGATAAGATGTTGGGACTCGTAAAATTACTCGCTTGTAAAAAATTCTTGAAAAAAAAAACATGGTTCTGGCTGCTGTGAGTACCCTCTTTTAGGTACCTAACTTCAAGCTGTTAAAGACAATAAATTTAATTAAAATGCTTATTTATTCCTTAAAGAATAAGGACTCACTTCTTTCAGGAAGTGGCTCACCAAATATTAATTTTTCATAATATGATCACTTTTAATCACGAAAATCATTGTTTTTAGTTTCAAGAAATAATTTAAAAATATATTACAATTATTATTTGGTTGTTTTTATTATATTTGAAACATACCTGGATACATGGATTTACATTGTTGAGAATTTGGTTATTCCTGAGTAAATTTAGCCACTTAGATAGAACCTTGCTTGATTACTAAAACAATATATAATTTTGTATGCATACATTTAATAAAATATTGTAATATCCTGCAGTAATTAATTTTGTTTATTTTGATCATGTTCACAAACACTGATTTTGTTATTTTATAAGGTCGTGATTAAATGTTATGTTGTTTTTTAGCGATTCTGACACCGAGAAGATAGTTTCTGTATTGATTTTCCAGAAGCACTTTTTTTTTTAAATAAAATCATTTACATTAACTGTTTTTAATTTTGTATTGTGGATGAACAGAGCATATTTTTTTCTCTTATTCCACAACTTTTACAGTAGTTATCTGGGCAATGTTTTATACTTGATTTGTTTATAACAAGTCTTAGAAAGAATATATTCTGAAATAGTTTTTGCACCTATAAGATTTTGTTTGTAGGTAATGCCCTTAAGTAAAAATATATTTTTTTAATTATGTGAGGGTCATTTTACATCTCTACATAATAAACAGTAAACGAAAAAGTACACTTAAAACTGTAAAGGAAGTCATGCCATGTAAAGAAAGAGTCATTGACTCGAATGACATAATAATAATTTATCTGTGTCTTTGCTGGTGCAGAGAGTTGCATTTTCAAATTCTCAAATGTGTAATTAATTAAGAATTACTATATTTCAACAATTCTTTGCCATACAGTTGAAAGAACCTCTCTATCTGTATTTAGTATTTACTAAAATACCTGTATGTCAAGCCATTTATTGGTAGCATTTATATCATATTTATTGGTAGCTGAGTTTCCGTCTCCTAATGTAAGGCAAGAAACATAACATCTTACCTATCTTGGGTACAGTTTTAAAATTAAAACATTAAGTGTTAAACATGTTTCTCAATTTGAGAAATACTGAGGATTGTAATGCTTTTCATTATTATTTATTCTGTTTTGTATTTCCATTTTTTAACATAATTTTTTCTTTTTACAGAAAGACGCCGAAGGTGGTCTGACACCTACAAAGGTGTACCGGATTCAGACGAAGAGGATACTGTTGATGGTACACAAAAAAAGGAATCAACAGAAGAAAAATTTAAGGTAATTATTTTATTTATTAGGTCATAAAAGTCATATGAGAGAATAATAAAATTGTTTTATATTGCGCTTAATAGTCAAGTTCCAAATAAAATATCTACTACTGAAGTATTAATTAAAATATTTAAAAAAAGAAATACTAAACTAAATCATTGGAATTTTTTGTATCTAGTAATTTTATTAATATATTTAGACAACCAGATCGGGATTTTATTACTGTTTTTTATTAGTCAATTTAGAAAGTATTTTGACATGAAAAAATCCATTGATACAATAGGCTGGATTAATTTTATTTAAAATTTTCACAGACAGTCAGGGGTACTGTTTCGCTAATATTTTGATTTACAGCTCAACTTAAGTACTTGGTCATAGTTAAGAATCTTAAAAGTATTTTTCTTAGAAATGATATAAAACGTTTTGATGAAATAATTGTTCTGTGCATCATGTACATGTTTCACAGAACTATTTTATACATCTCTATAACTTTTCTATACATATTCTGTATAGAAAAACCTGAGTAGCTTTCTCTTGTATTATTATTTTGTAATATAACATGCATTTAATTAATATTTTGTTTGACAGAAAGAGGAACAAGAGCTTAGCAAAATAGCTTCTGGTATAGGCAAGGTATTTTTGCAAAATGTTCGAGAGAGGGAAAAGATTCGAGCTTGGAAACAACAGCATTTAGATCCAAGAAATGCTTCTAGGACTCCTTCAGCTGCTAAGGAGCCTGCTTATAGATTACGCTATCAGTCGCCCGTCAATGCATGTAAGTAAACTTGATGATGTGTTATTATTGCTTGTTGATATGGTGATTGGTAATAGCTCTGTTCTATTTTAATTAATACTGATTGATGCATTGAAATATATAATTTTTTTTTGTAAAAATTTATAAAAAAAAAAAAGAAACTGTTTTTCATTTTTAAATACTACAAAGTTTTGGTTACTTCACTGAATAAATTTTAGTCCAACCTCTAATAATTTATGCAGTTATTTCTTTTATAAGTAACCTTATTTAAATAAATTTTGTTAGGTCATATGTTTATAGAAATAATATTTTTTTTACTATTTGTCATTAAGAATTAAATGTAGAAAACTCATGTTGTAAAATAAGATTAATCCATCGACTTAAATGATTATTTAATATATTATTGAGTTTTAATTCTTTACCTTTACTTTAGTCAGCTAATAATTTCTCTTAAATCTTTTAAATAAAGTTATTAAAGTAAGTTATTTTTTTATAATGACAAAATTCATTATTTAAAAAATAATATTCTTTATTCTCCAGATCTAAACATATTTACATTGACCTGCATTTTAATTTACATTTGGGTTTTTCTAGTGAGGTGTGAAGTACCTTGTCGTTGTATAATTACATTAACCCAAATTTTTGTGATTTTTAAAAAAAATTAAATTGATCTTATATACTTAACGTAAAAATTAATTTGTGTGTTCTTATAAAAGCATACATCGTTTAAAAAAGAGTTAAAAAATATTGCTATTTGATTCCAGTATTGATTTCAAATTATTGTTTAAAATATTTAAATTAATGACAAAAAATGTCATTGTATTTAATTATAATTTTAAATAAATATCAGTATGTTTAACTGTAGAACCAGTCGTAAAATTTCTTTCAAGTAGCAGATAAAATTGAAATGTTAAATTTAAAAAAAAAATATTACTCTGTCATTACAGGTAATCAAATAATTATACATTTTTAAATTATACACCAAACTATTCAAAAAATTATCTGTTGAAATTTAAACTTAAAATAAATTTTATTACCAAATCTTTTTAATGTTTTATTCTTGCTAACACCTTTTCCTGGATTTAAATAAAATTCTAAAGTAACAGTTTTATAGCATAAATATGTATATTAATTTGTTGTATAAAGCCTTATGAAACTATTATTCAAGCTCCTTAAACACATGAAAATTAATTGCCAAAATAACAATTACATTTTATGTTAAAAACTTAGTTTAAAATTGATAGTTATGTGTATAATAATACTTAATTAATTATAATATTATGTTTATTGACTGTTATTTTTAAATCTTCATTATTAATTCGCTTAGTCTTAATAACAAATCTTAAATTTAGTTACAACTATAAAAACTTATTTTTGCATGCTTGGTCAGTTATAGAATCAAACTACAGAAAAAAATATTAAATTAAGTAAAGGCAATTATAAAAACTTTACTTTTAGATTGTTCCAAAAGTAAGATAAAGAATGAAAGTTATAAAATTAAAAAATAAAACTTTGAATTTCTGAGTCAGCAGCAGCAACTATAAATTGCAAAAGATTTATAATCTCTATTAAAAATTAGTATTGATAATTTGATAAATTTTATACTTTTAATCTGAATAGAAAGAATCCAATAAAATAGTAGTTAAAATAAGCCAAATTTTCTAATTAAAATAATGCATTCTTTTTCAAAATTAAAAAGTAATTTTTATGTTAAAAATAGAAAACTAAAAATTAAAGAAAAGTATGATTTTTAATATTGCTGCTTGAGGTGCATTATTATTATAATAATATATATATATATATATATATTTATTTGTTTTATTCATAAATTATTGGTTCTAGGATTTAAATATAATGATATTTTATTTTTGTTTGACAAAAATCAGTAAAATTGCTAACTTGATAAATTACATGTTTTCTTAGATTTGTGTGTAAAATTTTGTTTAGGAATTCTATATTTCATAATTTTCATGTAAATAAATTTTCAGTTTTAGAAACAATTCTGTGTTTGAGTAGTGTCGATTTATGTAATTTATTAGTCTTATAGTATATTTTCTGAGTATCTTTGCTTTACTTTTTGTTGATAATTAATCCTTTGACTTGATTTTAACATATTCAGTTAATTCTTTTTTTATTATTTTTGGTATTCATGGTGACATGTTTTATAAATTGTAATATTAGTTTAATTTGGTTAATCTTCTTTATAAAATTATAGTTTACATAAGTTCTATAAAGTTGAGAAAGGATATCTTGACATATTTTAATAGAAATCACTAAATCAAGACTCTAAAACAAGACTCAATGCTAAAATCACTGATAACAGAGAAATACTGAATTTATGTCTCTCCTACGTACTTTATATGTTGCTTTTTCATTGTATATTCTTAGAGCTGAGATACATTTAAATAGGATATTTTATAAATTTATATAATTGTAAGATTTTAAATATGTGATGTATTTTTGGTTATTGAGACTGATTTAGAGGATTTCCGTATTGTGTCTTGTACAGAAATAATGCATTTGATTTCTTTGTGTAATGTTTAGATTAACTGTGGCCGAAAAATCACTGTGAAATAAATTTTTACTTGTTGTCATTAACTTTGATCTTGTATTAATTTTCTTTTTATTGCAGAAATATGATCTATATTTAGACTTGTTGATCTATACTTGTTCTTGAAGTGCATGGTTTTTTTTCTAGCTATGCCTTTAATTTTTTAAGAAAATATTTCTGTTTTTTTATTGAAAGATCTTTTACTTGTTCTATTGCTATGTATGTTGTATTTAGCTAAAGGAGCTTTGAGATGACTGCAGAATGGTTTAATTAATTAAATTTGTTGAATATAAATAAATTGACTTAAAGAGTTTGCTATAAATACTCTAACCAAAAATCCACTCTTATTAAGTAAGCTAAGTTATCATTCTCAATGGACACTTTTGTTTCTTTTTTTAAACAAGTTTTATTTTTCTATAATATTACTATAAATTTCCTTGCACTTTAAGCGCCCATTCTGCCTCTGGGTGCAACTTATCCAAAACAGTTTTATATATATATATATATATATATACACACACATATATGATGGCAGTGATTCTGGGGAAGATAGTAACCTGCAGCTGAACAGTACCTAGAAAATTTCAGGAAATACCATCTTGGAAATTAGAGGGTGTAAAATAAATAAAATGTCAAAGCCACTTTTTATTGACTGGTTTCTGTAGATTACTGAAGTTTAAGAATGCTGGGTGCAGCTTATTGAATGCGTTTGAAATATTTTTATTAGCTAATTAATACCTTAGCAGTCAGTAGGATCTAAAAAAAAATTGATAGTAAATAATACAAAAAACATCCAAATAAAATGATGGTACTATAATACCTGGTGGATATCAGGGACCAGAATCATTCTATAAATTGAAGGGTGTAAGTAAAGGTGAAAATATCGTACAGTAAGCTAAAGTGATGCTGTTTGGATTTATTAATGAATATTCTCTGTAGTAAGTGCTACTACTTAAAATAAAGAAAAAAAATTAATAATATTTGATATAGTGTTAAATCTATGATAATAATTTTTAATATTTTCTGTAGCTTCTTGTGATCTTGTAATCATAAATGCAAACTTGGGATCAGTAACATTTAAAAATGGGTCTCTGTAAGTTTATTATGTATATTTACTTTTATAATAATTATTTTTAGACCAATTTTAATTAGTTTTTTTTAATGAGTTTTAAAGTACTTGGGCCTACTCTGGTATGATACCCTCCAACCACTGCACATAAAGTGACAGTTCATTGCTTAAAAATTAAAAGTAAATATTTAAAAAAATAATTTTTTAAGTTCTAAAAGTTATAAAATATGTGTAAATTTGATATTTCATAGAAAAACTGATACATTAATCTTTTTTTTGAATTGAAAAAATTATTTTTAAGAAATAATTCAGTTTTGAAATTAATGTTTTAAGAAATATTATTTTTCAATGTTTTTGTGAAAGTTTCATTAACTCATTAAAAGTTATGGAAAAGTATAATATATATATATATATATATAATAATAAACATATTAAAATTTAACAAGATTGTGTTAACTGTTTTAATAAATAAAATAAAATTCGGTTTTGAAACTTTGTAAAGCAATGGTAATACCTAACATGCTGAAGTAATGCATTTGTATTTTGCGTTGGCTGTTATAAAAATTAATTCAAATGAAAGCCAATTTATTTTTGGATAAATAATTTGCTGATTTATGTTTTAAATTGATTACTATTTAAGGTTTTGCAGAAAGTAATGGCATTATAAGATATCTGCAATGATAAATGTTACTAATAAAGTTAACAAATTTTATATAATTTTGTAACATTATATATATTAGTAAGCATACATTTAATATAATATTTATTATCATTGTAGATATGTAAAAAAATTTTGTTGTGCTGTGGTCATTATCTTTTATACTATAATGATTTACTGCACCCAAATAGCCCAATAAATAATATCCAGGAAAATTGGATGTGAATTAAAGATGAAATTCAAAGTCAACTTTTTTTTTTAGTTCCCACCAGCCATTAAACTTGATGTAAGAATTTTATTTTTGACTTATCCTTTGATACCACTAAAATTTTTAAAGCTGATGAATAAAGTATTGTAATATACTCATATTACAGTTTAACATTGAATACGTTGTTGATTAAACCATTAACGTCCATGAATCAATTGGTGCACAACAAAAAATATTTCTATCACATAAAGATGCAGAATAAGTTCCATCACTGTAAATTATTTGGTGACAAATGAATTAATTGTAATTTAAAATATTCAATTTTAGAATAAAACAAGGAATATTGCTCTTATTTTAAACATTTTTAATAAACATTATTGCTTCTGTACAGTTCTACATTCATAAACAGATTAGTTTACAAACAAAAACTATGGAATCAGTTTAACTGTGGTGGGTTTTTTTTTTACTTTAGTAATTTTAATTGCTTGATACAGCTCCTCCAAGATTCCCTATCTAGTGCCAGTCATTTCATTTCAGTATATCCCCTACATCCTAAATCCCTAACAATTTGTTTTACATATTCCAAACATTGACTCCTGCACAGTTTTTCCCATTTACCTCTCCTCCAATATCAAAGCGACTATTTCAGGATGCCTTAAGATGTGGCCTGTAAGTTTGTCTCTTCTTTTAGCTGTATTTTTCTAAATGCTTCTTTTTCTTTGACATTTCGCCACAACACTTCTTCATATATCACTTTATCCACCAGTCTGATTTTTAAAATTCTCCTTTACCACCACATTTCAAAAGCTTTTAATCTTTTCTTCTGAGGTACTCTGATCATACAAGTTTCACTTCCATACATACTATAAACTTATACTTTCAAAAATGTTTTCCTGATATTTAAATTAATTTTTGATGCAAGTAAATTATATTACTGACTTAAAGCACATTTTGCCTATGATATTTGGCATTTTATATTGCTCCTGTTTTTTCCATTTTCAGTAATTCTACTTCCCAAATAACAAAATTCTTTTATCTCCATAATCTTTACTCTTCCTGTTTTATATTCAGTGGTCCATGTACTTGATTTCTGCTAAATTTCAGTACTTTGGTTTTGTTCTTGTTTATTTTCATGTGGTAGTTCTTGTGTTGGAATTTATGCATGCCATTCATTGTTTCTTCTAAATATTTTTTACTTTCGGCTAGAATTACTATTTTTTTTGTCTTCAATCATTTGACTGGTTTGATGCAGTTCTCAAAGATTCCCTATCTAGTGCTAGTTGTTTCATTTCAGTATACCTCCTAGATTCCTAACAATTTGTTTTACATATTCCAAACGTTGTCTGCCTGCACAATTTTTCCCATCTACCTGTCCCTCCAATATCAAAGCAACTATTCCGTGATGCTGTAATATGTGGTCTATAAGACTGTCTCTTCTTTTAACTATATTATCCCAAATGCTTATTTTTTCATCGATTTGAAGCAACACCTCATCATTTGTCACTTTATCCACTCATCTCATTTTTAACATTCTCCTGTAACACCACATTTCAAAAATTCTAATCTTTTCTTCTCAGGTACTCCAATCGTCCAAGCTTCAATTCCATATAAAGCTACCTGCTCCAAACATATACTTTCAGAAATGGTTTTCTGATATTTAAATTAATTTTGATGTAACCAAATCATATTTCTTACTGAAAGTTCGTTTCTCCTGTGCTACTTGGCATTTTACATTGCACCTGCTTCTTCCATCTTTAGTAATTCTACTTCCCAAATAACAGAACTTTTCTACCTCTATAATCTTTTCTCCTCCTATTTTTATATTCATTGGTCCATCTGCATTATTTCTGCTACATTTCATTACTTTCATTTTATTTTCATGCGGTAGTTGTTGCATAGGACTTCATCCATGCCTTGAATGTTTCTTCTAAATTTTTTTTTTACGCTCTGCTAGAATTAGTATATTATCAGCAGACAAATCAGCAAATCTGTACAGAATTCTAGTTAGGATTTTTTATCATGAGTAGTTAAGCTAATTGTTCTGTATTCTTCACATTTATCTGCTTCTGCTTACTTTAGAATCATGACAATAACACTCTTTTTTAAGTTTGAAGGACCTTCCGCTTTTACATAAATATTACACACTAGTTTGTATAATCTATCTGTCATGTCTTCGCCTGCACTGCACAGTAATTCTATGGTAACCTGTCTGTCCCAGGAGCCTTTCTGCCATTCAGATCTCGTAACACTCAATTAAATTCTGACCTCAGTATTGTATCTCCCTCTTCATCCTCTTTGACTTCTTCTTCTTCTTCCTCTATAACACCAGTTTTTAATTCATTTCCTCTGTATATCTCTTCAATATATTCCACCCACTTATTGACCTTTTCTTTTGTATTATAAATCGGTATACCATCTTTATTTAACACATTATTGGATTTTAATTTATGTACCACAAAATTCTCCTTTACTTTCCTGTATGCTCTGTCTATTTTACCAACGATCATTTCTCTTTCCACTTCTGAACACTTATCTTTAATCCACTTTTCTTTCGCTAATTTGCACTTCCTATTTATGGTATTTCTTAACTGTCGATAGTTCCATTTACCTTTTTTATCACTAGCATTCTTAATACTTTCTACATTCATCCATCAGCTGATATCATCTGATATCCAAGGTTTTCTATCATTCCTCTTTGTTTCACTTAAGTTTGCTTCTGTGATTTAACAATTTCCATTTTAACATTCTGTCATTCTTCTTCTATATTTTCTTTCTACCTTATCGTTTTTACTCAGACCTCTTGCAATGTCTTCCTCAAAATTCTTTTACCTCCTCTTCTTCAAGCTTCTCTAAATTCTAACAATACATCTGACATTTTTTCTTTGAGGGTTTAAACACAAATCTATATTTCATTATCACTAAATTTTGGTCGCTATCAATGTCTGCTCCAGGATATGCTTTGCAATCAAGGAGTTGATTTCTAAATCTTTGTTTAATCTACCTAATACCTCAGGTAATCTACCTGATACCTTGCAGTATCACCAGGTTTTTTCCATGAGTATATACTTCTGTTATGATTTTTAAAATGGGTGTTGGCATTTACTAAATTATACTTTGTGCAAAATTCAATAAGTCAGTTGCCTCTTTCATTCCATTTGCTCAGCCCGTATTCACCCACAATATTTCCTTCCTTGCCATTTCTGATGCTTGTATTTCAATCTGCTACTATTATTAAATTTTCATACCCTTTTATGTGTTTAATTGCTTCGTCAGTTTCTTCATATACACATTCCACTTTATCATCATGGGTACTTTAGGCATATAGACGTTAACAATTGTTGTCGACTTAGATTTTGATTTTATCCTTATTCCAATGACTCTTTCGCTAAGCTGTTTGAAATACTCTGCTCTCATCCCTATCTTCTTACTCATTATGAAACCTACTCCTGCGGCCCTTTATTTGCTGTTAATTATTCTAAAATCACCTGACCACAAGTCGTTTTCCTCTTCCCATCGAACCTTGTTAAATCCTATTACATGTACATTAACTTATCCATTTCCCTCTTTAAATGTTCTAACCTACGAACCTTTTTTAGACTTCTATGCTCAAATGCTAACATTCCATGCTCCGACTGGTGGAATGTTTTTTTTTTTTTTTTTTTTTTTTTTTTTTTTTTTAATTTTCAGGTAACCCCTTCCTTAGTCATTTAACCCGGAGATCCGAACGGGGGACTAGTTTACCTCCAGAATTTTTTTACCAAGGAAGGCTCCTCCATCTTTGTTTTGGAAAATGCAGAGAGCCACATTTTCTTGGAAAAAATACAGCTGTAATTTTCCATTGCTTTCATCTGTGCAGTACTCAAAAGATTGAGTGATATAGTTATGGCCGTTAAAGTCCTCCTGACCTACGCCCTTAACAACTACTGAAAGAGTTGCTGCCCTCTTTCAGGAATCATTCCTTAGTCTGACTCTCAACAGATACCTCTCTGAAATGGTTGCCCCTTCGGTCCAGCTACTCTGTATCACTGAACACACAACCCCCTCACCATCTGCAAGGTCTCATGATTTGTAGAGGGAAAGAATTACTATTTCAACAGCAAATCATAACATCTTTATCTTTTCACCTTGCACTTTTGCTCTGGATCTAAACTGTTCTTTAATATCATTAACTGCTAGTTCAATGTAAAGGTTAAAAGTAATGGAGATAGGAAACATCCTTATGTGCTCCCTTTTTTTATTACTGCTTCTTTCTTATGCTCTTTGATTATTACTGTTCCAGTTTGGTACCTGTAAATGTTAGAAATTGTTCTTCTGTCTCTATACTTAAATCCTAAATTTTTTAAACTCTGAACATTTTATTCCAGTCTACATTATCAAATGTCTTCTATAAGTGTATAAATGCCATGTGTGTTGGTTTTTTTTTTTTAAATCTTCTTTCTACTATTAGTCTGAGTGGTAAAATTTCTTCTCTTATCCGTGTACTTTTTCTGAAATCAAACTGGTCTTCTGACATTTTTTCCACTCTCCTCTCAAATCATTTGTACAGAATTTTAGTAAAAATTTCTGATGCATGAGTAGTTAAGATAATTTTTCTGTATTTGTTATATGTATCTCCTCCTGCTTTCTTTGCAATCATAACAATAACACTAAAGCTACTCAAGTAAATCTTTTGGTGTAATGGAACTTCCACTTCTTCATAAATATTACACACCAGTTTGTATAATTTACCTATTGCTTCCTCACCTGCACTGCACAGTAATTCTGCAGGCTCCTGGGATAGACGGGAGTCTATCCCAGGAGCCTTTTTCCCATTCAAATCCAAATTCAAATGCTCTGCTAGTTAAGTTCTCAGTATTGTATTTTCCCTTTACATCCTCTTTTTGGCTTCCTCTTCTTCCTCTATAACACCAGTTTCTAATTTATTTCCTCTATATAACTTTTCAGTATATTCCACCCACATATCAGCCTTCTCTTTTGTATAATAAATTGTTGTATCATTTTTATTTAACAGATTGTTCAATTTTAATTTATGTACCACAAAATTCTCCTTTACTTTCCTGAATGCTCTATCTATTTTACCAATGATCATTTTTCTTTCCACTTCTGAACACTTTTCTTTATTCCATTTTTTTTCTAATTTGCACTTCCTGTTTATAGAATTTCATAACTATCGGTAGGTTAGTTTACCATTTTCATCAATTAAAAAATGTTTATTCTTTCTACACTCTTCCATAGGCTGCAATATATCCTGTGATATCCAAGGTTTTCTACCAGTTCTCTTTGTTCTGCCTAAGTTCGCTTCTGCTGATTTAAGAATTTCCTTTACCACTCTTCCTCAAACTTTTCTAAATTCCACAGATTCATCTGACACCTTTTTTTCCGGTTTTTAAACCCCTATCTACATTTCATTATCTAAATGATATTTAGACTAAATAAAATATCACTAAATTATGATCGCTATCGATGTTTGCTCCTGGATATGCTTTATAATCTATAAGTTGATTTCTAAATCTTTGCTTAGCCATGATATAATTTATCTGATACCTTCCAGTATCACCCAGCGTTTTCCATGTGCATTTTCTATTTTGATTTTTAAACTAGGTGTTGGCAATTAGTAAATTACACTTCATGCAATACTCCATAATTTGTTCCCTTCTTTTATTCCTTTTGTCAAGCCTGTATTCATCCACAATATTTCTTTCCATGCGTTTACTAATGTTTGTATTCCAATCTGCAACTATTATTAAATTTTCATCGCCTCTTAATTGTTTAATTGCTTCATCGATTTCATCCTGTACACCCACAGCTGCATCATGATGATGATGATGGGCACTTGAAGGCATATAAATGTTAATTATTGTTGGCATAGGTTTTGATTTTATCCAGATTACAATGATTCAATTGCTATGCTTTTTAAATACTCTATTCTCTTCTCTATTATCTTCTTGTTCATTACAAAACCTACTCTTGTCTGCCCTTTATTTGATGCTGAGTTAATTATTCTAAAATCACGTGACCAAAAGTTGTTTTGCACTTCCCATGAACCTCGCTAGTTCCTACTACATCTATATTTAAGCTATCCATATACCATTTTAAATTTTCTAACCTACCAACCTTTTTTAGGCTTCTAACATTCCACACTGACTCATAGAATGTTATTTTTTAATTTTTTGGTTACCTCTTCCTTAGCAGTCCTCACACTCAGAGAGCCAAACGGGAGACTTGTTTTAACTCCAGTAAATTTTACCAAGAAAGGCGCCTCCATCTTTGTTACATGAAAATACAGACATTTTCTTGGAAAAAAAAGTTTGTAATTTTCCATTACTTTCAGCTGCACAGTGCTCAGAAGATTGATATTGATACAGCTATTTAAGTCTCTGATCTATGCCCTTACAAGCTACCAAAAGAGATGCTGCCTTTTTCAGGAATCATTTCTTAGTCTGTATTTCAACAGATACCACTTTGATATGGTAGCATCTTCGGTCCAGCTATTCTGTACCACTGAGCATTCAACTCCCTCACCATCAGCAAGGTCTCACGATTCATAGGAGTGGAGGGGTATTGTGTGTGGGTAACTGCTCCTATTATTAAAACTTAATTTTTCAATGATACTGAAATGTTACATTACTTTTTGATGATAATATTCTAGGAGCACTGATAATTAAAAAAAAAATGGCTGACATGAAGTGAAATAAGTCTTATTATTTCATGCCATTCCATAGATTGATTAACTGTTCCAAAAATATTACATTGTGAATTTGTTTTGTTACTGATATTATTACTCTCTTTTACTCTTAAAAAATCAACTTGCTAACCATTCAGTTTTTATGGAGAATGCAAGGTACATGTTAAGACAGGCTTGATTGCATTTACATTTTATGGCGTAATAATTATTTAGCGTATACATTTTTTTTTTTTTGACTATACATAATTTTTTTTAATATTGTTCGGATAAAATGTTTGCTGTGAAAGAAACGTGGTTTTTATTATGAAAAATTTTCTTTATTGTTCTGGTGAAAATTTTTTGATTAGATATTCTAATTAAAGAATATAGTTATAATTTTATTTTGTATTCATTGTAAATAATTAATTAAACATTTGCTTAAACTGCATGGTCTATTAAAAATTAGGTTAAGATTTTCTCCTTCTAGTAAAAATATTTTTGTGTATAAAAGATCAGGTATTATTTCAAATATTACTGCTTATGTACTATTTTTTCTGAATAGAATAGATGGGAAGGTCAGATGATCTTAACTTTGCTTTGTGCATTGATCTTTTTTAATAGCTGTACTGTTGTCTATATTGTGAGTTTTTTCTAGTGAACCATCTTAATTTATTTATACTATTATTAGTAATTTAACAAAATATAATTTATTATTATTTAATAATTGCTTAGTATGTAGTATGTCAAATGTTGTTTTGAAAGTCTTTTCTTTAGAGAAATGGTGTGATAAGTTACGTGTATGTTTGTTTTTGTTCCAATTAGTATGTTTATATGAAAAAGATTGCTTATCACTAGTTTTGCATGAGGAAATATTTATTTTAAACTTTAGCAGTCTTTTTATATCTATTTTAAAAAAACCTTTTTTCAACTATCATTTATCTTATAACAAATTTGTTATTAAATAAAAATGAAAACTTATAACCTAACTAGATATATTTAATGGAAGCCTTACAAACAGAAGATTATTTTCAGTAAATAGTTTCTTTATCATGCAATCATCATATGTGTTGGGGTAGAGGAAAGTATATAAAAAACTTATTCAAGGTCGGATTGAAAAGTAAATGAACTTATCTTTTGGATTATTGAATCTTTTCTTCCTCAAAATACTTATTTGTTGATGAAGTATCAAGTATTAGCATTGGTTTTACTGTTTTGGCATTTCTACTATTGATACAGTTATAAATCAAATTCAGGTAAATATTTGATAATATGATGTTTACATCAGATATAATACTCTGTCCCAGTGATGTCACAGGAAGTTCTTTGGAGTTGTGGTATTTCATTTGGTGTTTTTTTATAACCTTCCTCTTTCCTTGTCAGAAGATTGTAGTGTATATAAATGCACTGTTTTAAGTTTTTAGAAATATATGATAGATTGTTATTTTTTTTTTTACTTGCTGTATTTTACCTTATTATATTTTTTATCTCGTTTTTTACTTTTTTTATTATTAGGTATTTCATAGAAAGAAATTGGGCTTTTTTTATCTTTTGTACTTTTGACCATTTCTTTTTTGTTTTTCTTTATGCTGTTATCAAAGGAAGACATTTTCTATGTTCTTATCATTTTCTATATATGCAGATATATTTTTTTCATAGTTAATCCATTTTTAAACAAAAATATATAACTTGAAATTCATTAACATCAATGAATACACCCATCAGGCTTGTACATAGGTCCCTTAATGTGGTTTTAAAGAAGAAATTGATGAAATAATTTTAACTAAATTATGAAAAAATGTATAAAGTAAAAATAAAAATCTGTTATAAATAAGATAAGAAATGAAATGAAAACTTTCATGATATAAGAAAAAGTAGTAACAGTAGTAACTAAAATTTAAAAAATTTAAATAATAATAAAATATTGTTCTGGTAATTATTTCATGTTAATTAATTATTCAAGACTTCAGGACTGCTTTCAAAAGACAGAAATTAATTCCATGTAAAATCTTTTCTCAGTTAAAAATAATAACTTACTTTTATAAGATGGTAAAAATTCAGAACAATTTTTTTGCATAATTTATTATTTTAGTCATTAAGCATAAGATAAAACTTACTGCAATAATTTAAAACAAAGTGGATAGATTAATTGATATAATAAGGACAATTATGTTGAAACTGCACATCTAAAATTCAGTTGATGAAAAATGAAAATGCAGATTAATTCTTGGTGTAAAGCATAAATAAAAGCAACATAAAAATTGTTTGTGTTTTAATAATTATTTAACATTGCTGATATTTGTTGTTGAAATAAAAGAGTGTTGATAACCTTATAACTTTTTCTAGACAGTTATGTTTCTAAAATTTATGTGTTAATGAAGATTATGTAAATTATATTATTTAATGTTAGACTGTTTGAAGTTGAAAAATTGGTTTTGGAGTTGGATTCATTTTCAGTATAACTGAAAGTTATAATTATTTTATTTATTTAAATTCTATTAAAGATGTGTTGAGCACAGAATGTTAATAAAACAGAAAGAAAAATAATATATATTTTTGCACCTCAAAATCATAATTTAGTCAAGTTAAACTAAACACATCTTGTTTCATGTATCTTGTTTCTTGTAAATATGTATCTTCATCTACTAACTTTTTACTCTATGCATTTTTCAAATGTTTTCCTGTCATTATCTAACCCTGCTCCAATCTGGGATGCAGATTTCAGATTACTGCTTGGATTATGTTGTTCAATATGGCTGCAACTGTTTGTTACATTGAGATCTGGAGTTTGTTTCTAGGTTTCTTAATGTACACTTGAGACCCAGAGCAATTAGTTACATTCTGGATAATGTGCCAGCCATGGAACATCTCCTGTGTAAACTGCATGACAATTTCTAAAATAGTCTTCATGAACTGGTATGGCAGTAAGCCCAGTGGTTGATCTGTCTTGCAGGAATTTGACTTCTTTGAGATTTATTCCATGATGATGCAGTTTCAACATCACCATCTATAAATAGAAGTCATTTTGTTAGATTGTCTGTTGGCTTTAAAGAAATCGGAGCTTATGATCCCAAAATTTGCTTGCTACATTGCACCAAACTGCAAGAAGGATGCATATGAATCAGATTAGTAATGAAAATTCTACTCGCTTGATGCAGAGGATAAATGAAAATGAAAAGGCACTTTGTTACTCATCAGTAGAAAAATTTGTTGCTTAACAAGTTAAGAAAATTCACAGAGAAAGTCATATGATTTCTTTGTCTAATACCCTTTGCTGTTGTACTCTACAGTCTTATATAGATAAAAGTTCAAATCGTTATTCAGATTTCTTTTTACTCTGCGTAGCGTAAATGAAGGACATCATTAAGAATACTCATTAAGCATTCAAAGTTCCTTACTCGGGCTTGTCTCATTTCCTCAATATTTTTTGGGGTTTTCATCATAATGAGGATAAGACCTACAGATTCAATGTTGAAATATTAATAAACACACATTAATAAGAACTTAAAATTCATATTTTCTGATTTTTATGTTCAAGAGTTTTTATATTATGTTTCTGTTTATTTTATCATAATTAATACGGTGTAATTTTACAAGTGCTTTATTTTTATAATTTTATATTAAACAGTAATTTTTTACCCAATTGAAACAAATTACTTAAAGAGGGTTTTGTTTAATGTTTTTATTTAACTAGTTGGTAGTTTTTATTAAAATATTCTTTTTTATATTATGTACAAAAGATGAAAACCCCTATACTGTAATTTACATTTGCTAAATTATTTGGACATGCCTATGAATAAAATAAAGAATCATACAAATAAAGTTAATAAAGTAAGGTAAAATAGTTTTTTTTTAATAACAATTAGTAAATTTTTTATGGAATTCTTGGAAGTTTTTATTTTTTATTGGATGTAATGCTGCATTATGTTCAACATCAGATTTTCCAATATGTAGCTGATGTAACTTGAAGATCGAAACTTGAATTCAATACCTCATTCAGTGCAACTGTTGTACAATTACTAAACTATAAATAAACAATACTTTTTGTTGAATGAGAGAAGGAACTTTGCAGTGGTGTACCTGTTACTGAACAAAGAACTCAAGTACAGCAAAGCTTCATCAGATCCATTCTTAAAAATGAATTTTTTTTTTAAATAAATTTTGGAGCCTAGAAAGATCCAAAATTCTCTTTTATAAAAGATCCTGTCACTCCTAGGTGGCCTCAGACCATTATTGTGATTGTACATTACATGAAAAACAGTTTTGCCTTGTATAAATGTAAGAAAATCTGATTTTTAAGATAGTAGGTACTATCCAGAATGTTCAATTTGATCAGTAAAAATATTTTAATGCTGATGTTCACAACTGTCTTGTTGTTTAGATTTAGATTTGATTTCTTCCTTAGAAAAAAATAAAATTTTTTTTTATGTAACCTAAAAACTTACTATTATATTGGAAATGAAAATGATGCAAAATTTTAAATGTGTAATCATTAAATGTGGGATTTTAGAATTAATTTAGGACATTTTCATTGCTTAGTGATTCATGGTTAAAATGAAAAATCACATTTTTTTTTGACTGGATATCTAAATAATTTTTAATAGTCTATTTTTTTAATCTTCATTTCAGAATCAGTTAAGGGGGAATTTTAAAATGTAAACAGTTTTATAATACATTGTTTATTAGTATTTTTATTTAATAATTTCTATATTTTTAAGTGCTACTGGTTCAGCATGCTTGCTTTTCATTCAATTGGTGATGAGCAAGAGGGTCTGACATTTTATTCATATCATCATCATAAAAACTAATAATCAGTGCATCATCTTCCTGTTGTGATTGTTTATTAAGGTCTATTATTATAGTAGAAATATTAAAAACAAAAGTTTTGCTATGCTAATTATTTTTTTATCATAAAAAATGTTTAGTTCTTCATAGTTTTCTTGTTACATATACTATCTGCCTTATATTATTTATTAGATATGTTAATGGATAAAATCTTGGTAATCAGCATGCAGCAGTTGTGTAGTGGCTATTTCTCTGAACTTCTCAATTCAGATCAGTAGTTTTCAGTTTAATTACTTGCTAGAATCTGTTCCTTGTTGCGTTTTGATTTGCAATCTGTTACTCATATGAGTTGTCAGGCATGAGTATTTATTCTTGTATGAATATTGCATCAAGTGTTCTATCATGACAATGACAGAACATAACATTAATCGGTTATGTTTAGCCCCGTCGCGGAACCTGGATGCTCCACGACCGTGGGAAGAAGATGAGACACTTGATCGTAGTTCCAGTTACCGTTCATCTATGGGTCGATCAGTAGGTGCCATTCCAAGCTACAATGGTAAGCATCCCTTTCATCGCCCATACACATTAATGTTACAGTATATTTCATTCTTCCTTCATTATCTATTTATTCTTTGCCTTTTTTTTATTTATTTATTTATCTTTTGTTTAATTACTTCAAAAGAATTTTTTATTACAACACATAGAAATGTTTAAATTCTGATAATTTATGTGTGAGTGTTTGTGTATGATTTTTATGTATCCATGTTGGTATGCATTTGGCAAAGTTATAACCAGATGATCCGTTCTGCTTGTTAAAATGACTTCATGTTCATATCTTGAAACAATTATATGTTATTATTACATTCTTATTTCTTTCCTGACAGAAAGCTAACTGCTTTTGTAATTTTAAATGCAATTAATGGTTAGTGTTAACTACTGATATTGTTGTTAATAAAACTTTTCAGTAATATTACAATAATTTGTAAATGTTGTAAATAAATCTATTATAAAGATACTACCTGAATTAATTTAATTTACTAAATTTTTAAGTCTTGTGCCTGATTTTAACTTCTGATTTTTTAAAAAACGAGAATTTTATTAAATTATTTTTTTGTTAATTAAAATATTATTAAGTTTCAGTTTCAATCAAAAATAAGAAATGGATAACATATAGAGTAAACTTTCTTAGCCAGTCTTTTGAAATAACTACTAAATCATTACTCAGAGAATTTTAATATGGCTAAAAAATTCATAATCAAATGATAAATCATGTTTGACTTGAGTATAGTTAAACCTTTTTTCTTTAAGTGTAACATTCCTTCTACAATTTCTTCTTTCTTTTCATATCTTTGGTATAAAATTATACTTTCTTTTTGTGTCGCTGATTAAAAAAATCTGATGTGGACGTATATGACTTCTTTGTATGAAAATCCAAAAATAATACAATTTTAAATTATAATTTTCAATTAATATTAAATAATCAAATGTTTCACCAAATCTATTATATGTGTGTATATATATATATATATATATATATACACACACACACCCATACACACATGAAATAATGCCTATTAAATTACATATACACATTTTTAAAAGTCCTTATAATTTTATTTCACTAATAACTTCTGATTTTTTTTTTTTATTATTATTGAATTATTATTTATTGTAAAACTTTTTGTACAATTACGGGATAATAATTATTAATAAATCAATATATTTAAATTAAAAAATTTTTTTAAATAAATTTAAAAGAAAGTTAAAAAAAAGAAAAAAGGAGATGAAGTCTGATTCAAACCAATAAGCCTTCCTTTATAAGATTCAAATATTTCATTAATTAAAATTTTATTTGGGTATAACTCTGGAACCAGTGAAAATAAGTACCACTTATGATATATCGTTCTCTGTGCTTATAAAAGCTCTCAGTGAGGGCTTATTACTGCAGTTAAGAAAAGCCCAAAATCCAAATTTTTTCAGATATGTGGCTTTTTTGGATACTTTTGGTTCGGTCAATTGCAGTCAAATGGGAGGTGCTTAACTAGATGTTACAACAGTCCTAAATCCAAAATTTCAACATTCTACGGTTAATTGTTTTTGAGTTATCCAAGATATGTATGTACTTAGGTACAGACATCATGCTGAAACTACTCAAAATGGATTCGGTGTTGGTCAAAATTGATATTTCCATTAAAATCTGAAAACCAAAATTTTTCACAATTACATTAAGTACAAGGATGTAAAAAACACTTAGAGTTGAACTGGCAAGGGTCTTACTCATCATTTACAAAGTTTTTTACTCATAATTTCATTTTTCTTACTGAAATACCTTAGAGACCTACATAAATCTTAATTCTAAAAAAATAAATCAAACATTTTTACTGTACTGTTTACAGCGTTTACAAGTGTTTACATACTACAGTGTGTACAGCTGTTTACTGTGGAAGAGGAATGAAAAAAAAACTCCCTTCTATTTGTCTGAGTTGCTCACAGTTTAAAAATTGAATTTTTCAGTAAAATATTTTGTATCCATTAGTGTCCTACGAAGAAACAGAAACTTTCAGGACATATTCTACTGATGAAAATGATGAAAAAAAGTTCATATACGAGGGTAAGTCAATATTTATCTGCAATTTAGTTATATTTTTGTTTATGTTGGTAGTACTGTCGTGAAATTATTCACGGTTCTGCCTACGAAATCATTCACAACAGACTTCGGTTTCATAAAGTTTGTACAAGATGGGTCTCAAAACAACTCACACAGTTGCATAAACAAACGTGCTTGGATATCTGCCAAAAACATTTGGATCACTATGGTAACAAACGGGACAACTTCTTAGACAGGATCATTACTGGTGACGAAACATGGATCCATCATTACGAGCCGGAGAGTAAACAG
>JAAAKQ030075452.1:22894-40496 GCA_010016005.3 Zanna intricata | reverse complement strand
TCATAATTATACTCAAAGTATTAATTTTAATGAAATAGAGTGATAAACAAAAATCTGTGAAAGTGTAATAAAATGAATGTTAAAAAAATGTTACTATTTGACACAATTTATAGTCCTCAAAATTCATGTGCTTACAGAACACATTAAGAAAACACCTTTTCATTCACGTATAATAGATTTATGGACAAATCTGAAAGCAATTATATACTTCTAGAGAATTAAAAATTTTATTTGATTTTTTGATCAAAAAATTTTATTACTCAGGTGACAGACTTCCTCTTAAATCAATTTCACATATGAGAGGAATCCCAGAAGCTAATAGTATTTGATTGAATCTATTTATAATAAAAATACTAAAGTATTTTATATTATCCAAGATGCTAACATTTTTATTGTTAATAATGAATTCATAAAAATAAAAATTGTTCTTTTTGTAATCTTCTATTGTCTAGCACAGAGATGTTTTCTCCCTGATGCTACGTGACAGCAGATACAAATAAATACAGAAGACATTTTAAGGCTCATCTTTGCCAAAAACCAATAAATGCCAAAATAATGAATGATTTCTATTTGTGAAGTTATTAAAAATCACTTATGGCAGCCATCATTATAAATTTTATCAAGATTCCTGTTTTCAGGAAAGCATTAGTACTTCATTACATAGTTAAAACTTATTGAAGTTAATGGTACAGAAGTGGTTATTACACCAGCTTTTCACTAACAACTTCTTTCTTTCTTTTTCTGTTTAGCCTCCGGAACTACTGTAAGGTATTAATTCAGAGGATGATATGCTCACAAATATCCCATAAATATAATATAATATTTATATTAATATAAATTCCATAACATAATATTTATGGGATTGTATTGACTGACAAGTGAAACTATAATAGACTATAAATTCTAAAAATCTTTTGGAACACCACACAAGTTTTGAGATTCTTTGTCAGAATAATCTATGCCATATGGTAAACAATTCAGGTGCACTGACAGTGAAGATTCAAAGTACATCCGACTGAAGCTTTTTATTATGTTATCTTAATCAAAAAACACACTGCTGTAAAAACAAAACAAAGCTAAGGTAAAAAATAACAGGTCAAGTAAGGAGAGTTTACATATGTAATGAAATTTAAAAAAAAAAAAAATAGTTTCATCTAGCTCAAATTTTTATTATATACAGCTAACCAAAATGCTTATCTACTTCTTTTCAGAAGTACATCATTTTTAAGAAACCATGATCGATCAGTGAAAAAAACTTTTCTGGACATACACACACATATATATATTCCAGGATGCGATATCCATAAAAATTCTGAGAAAAATTATATGATGTAATAGCACAAGTAGGCATGAACTGGGCGTTATTAAAATAGTCTATATGCTTAGAAAATATGATATATGAAATGCTGTACAGTAATGTGATGAAAAATATTTTTATTGAACATCTTTCAGTAAAATAAGGCCAATAATTAAAATAACTATCTACACCAGATAGCAGCTTCTAATAATGAACCAATATAAATTCCCAAAAAAAATTAATATTTGTGTCGTTTCACAAAGTTTTTTTTTTTTTTTTTACTAATAATTTTCACTAATAGTGTACTTTTAACATAAATCAACACTATTAGGAAGTAGTGCATCTACTTAAATCATGTCATCCTTTTAAGTATATTTTTATTTCAACATTATATTTGGTTTATAAAACCTTTTTTTTTATTTTAATCTTTTCCCTGGCACTAAAAGATTCACCTGTTTAGAGTTTATATAATTTGTTAGAAATCTATCCCTGGAAAGACCTCAGATAATTTAGTTTATTCAGTTGATAATTTAAAGATAACTACATTTAAGGTTAGATATCTTGCATTACATGTAGCATTCTAAAGAATTTCTAACATTAAATATTATGTTGCAAATTTTTATATTCCAATTTTAGGAGTTATTAATAAAACATTCTCAAATAACCAGAAACTGTGTAATTTATAAAATTAAAGTACAATAAAATTCATAGTGCTGCATTTAAACTGTTGTAGTTATATATTCATAAATTCCAATTCAAATTAATAAAAATAATTTAGGTCAGTTCAAAATATAAAGAATAAGTTTTTTTCTCTAAAAATGACATATATATTTTTTATTTGTTCCTACCTTTATTAAATAACATTCTCTTAAAAAATACAACAAAATATAAAAATAATTTCTTTCAGGATAAGCAGAAATTGCAATACATTACATGAACATTAAGTGCTGAAGGAAAATTTTCTCGTTAGTTACACTGTGTGTTAAATAAGGAAGCAAGCTTTAAAAAAAGGAGTTAAATGCTTTATAGGAAAACACTTCTGTAATAATGGTCTTATATTTATCCTGAAATATAGTTTTATATTTTGAATTGTAGCAGAATTAAAACGAATTATTTTTCTAACGCTGTTCGGTTTGTAGGTGACAGTTTATTATTTCTTAGATTTTTCCAACAAAATTGATGAGGTTCTATAATTTATCAATTTGAAAAATATTTTGAACATCAAGACAAGTGTTTTGAGTTTTTGCTTTAACTATGTAATACAATTTTGGATTTTCTTGGTTTCCTAGAATATTATCAATAAAGTTTTAAGGTAATTTAAAAATATACAAAAACTTGACATCAACAAAATAATTTTAGAGTTAGTTTTTTCTTCTAGGTGCCAACATTATGAATTACTAGGAGATTTTAGGTAACTAAGCACACACATATAAATACTGCAAAAAACCATATACTAAATTTTCTGAGGTTATACAGAAATGATATGATAAAACACTAAGATAATAAGGAACTGAATAGGTTTTACCTACCTCCTGTGCAAAGAAAAGTAATTTGTTCAAGAAATTATTCAAGCTTCATCTGGAATTAACACCTTTTCATCCTGCTGTATATGGATTAGATAAGTAAAATACATACATGACACAAGCATCTCTAAAGAGGTCCTGATGAAAACACTAAGCTGTGTGCTGTAACCTAATGATTCTGAAGAACTAGTAATTCTCAGGGAGAAAAATCTTTGAAATTGAAGAGTGTGAAGTAAAACGCTAACAGCCAAAATCATGTTAAATAAACTGATTCTCATACATCACCGAAGTCAAGCAATAACAGGTGCATTGCATTTTGTTGCAATTTATTAGAAATTATTAATAGCCACTGTAGTTGATGCCACTAAAAATTGTTACAAAAAGGTATAATATACCAAGTCTTAAGAAAAAAATTTCATTTTGTCAAAATAAATTATACTATTTCTAAACAGAATGGTCCACAAATAATTTTGTTTCTAGTATCATGCTATTCTATTCACAACACAATAGAAGGACATCACTATAAAATGAAGGTAATATATTTTGTTACCAAACTTGTAGTACTATTGTATAAATTTGGGCTGTTACAATACAATACCTAATTTTCCATACAAATTAGGTAAGTAAAATACAAATCATGGGTAACACCTAATTTCACTGTGTTACCCATAATAAATTAGACAAATAAAACACAGCAAGGGAAAAAAATCAAACTAAAACATGTCACCATATCAGTTATCAGCTGTATATGACAATTGGTCACAGTATTATATTGGGTTGCATTGGTCATTGATGACCAATTCTGAAAATTCATAGGTCTATTTGAAATCTGTTGCCAGTAATTTTAAGATGTTATGGCCCAGAAAGCAAAAGGCACTTTTTAATTATACATAATAATTTCTTTTTTTTATTATTAACCACACAAAATGTTTGTTCATTTAATAATGCGTATCAATTATTTCATGGAGAAAGCAAATATTTACAAAAATAAATAACAAGAAGGACCTTAAATTACAATGCTAAAGAAGGTACTAAATAAGATATCAAACAGCTTCCTATTACAACCTTGATATGTCCACTACTCAGAGTAACTTCATATATAAAAAAAAAAAAACCTGAGGAAAGAGGAGAATGCCAGCAGTAGAGGCTATGTTCAACGAATGACTTCATAAAGTTAAATAATACTGCACCCAGTTTACTTCTAGAACAGTGAACTGGAGAAGCTGCTGGCATTTGCAGTATATACACTAAGAGAAAAATCTGCAAGTAAATAATGGAAATAATTACTTATACTAAATAAGTAAACCATGACTACTTGTCCCATTCAGATCTATATTAGAGAACTATGGCACCTATAGACATCATAACTTCTCATGTACTCTAGTGACAAATTTTTACAATTTGCTGAGACATAGCATTCAAGTTATGTAATAAATTACACTGAATAACATTTTAATACAGTAATTACACTGTTATACAAGAGGGATATAAAATGGTGATGCTACAGTTTGTGATGTGGACTTAGCAGATACAATCTACTACCTTTGATTGTCCTTTTTCCTCTATATCATCTTCCTTAGGCAAGTCCCATGAAAGCTGGGTGGGTTGTCAGTTCTATCTGTGGCAACATGTTAGCACCTTCTGGTTGGCAGAGCAGATACTTCTTTACTGGAGCTTAGCGAGGTAACAAGCTTGTGTAGTTATCAAAGGATTCTTGTTTGCTACTAAAAGATAACACAAAGAGCCAAACTAGGCTGTGGTGTCTGTTCAGTAAAGTCGGTTTCCTATTCCTGTTCGTAATCAATCAGTTGAAATAAAGAGTAATGAATTAGTAACCCCAACTTTAACATTTTTCTAATGCAATTATAATTATGTACATGTTTTCAATTAATGACCTGATAGTATGTTTATACTCACTTATTTTTCATTGACAACCAAAGCATAAATACAATGATAAACAATTACTGTGTGTCGACTGCTACCACTATTTATATTGGCACCACTGCAAAAAGCATGTAGTAACCTACTTTACTTTTTGCTACTTTTTCATATTTATTCTTAATATGTTTACATTTAACAAATAAAATCATATTTGCTACTTTGTACTTATAAAGGTTTCTCCTGCAATCGTTTGATATAAGCTGTAGTTTTTTTTTGTATTCTATGTGTAGAAATTGATATTCAGTTAAATTCAAATTATATTAAAATAAATTTAATTTCTATTATTTAAATTATAAAGGCGACGCAATCGGCATGAGACTAAAAAATCTATGAGGGCCATTTATTTAGCTTCTGTAAAGGATTCAGCAATAATATAATAATTAGGCACAGACCTAAGTTTAAAATAACATCTGCATAAACAATCTTAAGATAACATTAATTTCTGTTACATCAGCGCCTACATTTTCATATTTTATGAACAATTTCAATTTTTTATTAATTTATTGCATTACAACTATTAAATATGTTTTTCTTTTCATTAGTTGCTAGGAAAATGGAAATACATCAATCAGGGGCTGAAAAAAGATACAAGCAAGTTGTCAACAAACAGAAAGGATCATTGGACAAATTTATACCAGGGTATCATAATTTGAACAACAATGAAGATGAAGAACAAAGTATCTGTATCTGTAAAAAAAAAAATTAGTTGAAGTTAAAAACCGAAACATAGAAAAAAGAACAATGATGAAGACTTACTCAACAGTCAACCCGAAAAAACACAGTGGTGTTTCCATTGAATTTTTTTCTACTGGCAACACTGGTCACCAGTACAAAGAATACAGAAGAAAATCCTCTAGAAATGATTGAAACACAAACTGAAAATATTCCATTCAAAATTATACTATGAGATATTGCTCTTCGACCTGATGTTGTAATGATCAAATGGTTGAATTTGTTATTACAAACAAATCAAAAACTATAGGTGATATAACAATATTTGAATCAATTTATCATAAACATGGTGACAGAACTTATTTCAGAGGCTTGTGTAAAGACCATTTTTACCAAAAAAATATCCAATGGTGAAAAAAACAAAGAACTTGGGTAAATTTTTCTGAAATATCGGAATTAATTTATTGTTAGCAATGCAAAATGTCTTTGGCCTCAAACTCTTAAGTTGATTACAGGGTTCCAAAATTGAAAACATCTTGGAATAACTTTGTCCGAACATGAAATGTTAGAGGAGTACATCGTTTCAATGTGTTTATTATGAAAGTGTTCCAGTACGTTAAATCACATCAATATTCAAAATCTGCAATATCATTGAAAAAAAAAAAAAAAATATTGGAGAGGTTCTATGAAGAATTGTATCCACAATAAAATTTCTTGCATGTTTGGGCATTGCTTTTCAAGGCCATAATGAGAATGTAACATCTTCAAGAAAATGCATTTAATCGACTTGCTTAGAATATTTGAGAGAATATGATTTTTTTAACCTGGGAGAAATATGAGTAATTGTGACCCGCATTGTTATTGTTTTTTCTGTTCCAATTATATTGCAGGCCAGACCTTGTAACTTCCTACCTTCTGCCAATCTACACAAAACACATTTTTTCACTTAGTTTGAGTTGAGCGTGGATTGAAGAGAAATCTGTGTGGGTCACCATGACCCATAACGACCATTTGTGTCTATTGAAAAACCTTGCAGCAATTATATATTTTTTGCTTTTGACTTTAAGTAACTAAATAGATATTTTGTATGCATATTTTATGACTATATATCTTTTAAAATTAATTATTGAGTGTTATTCACTGATTATGTTTACAACATTTTAGTGACATGGAATAATGAAAAATTCTTCAGTGTTTGGAAAAGGACGAATTTTCAGAGGATGATTTTCAAGAGAAGATAAAAGATATTGGTAGCAACGTTGATCTTGAAAAACAAGTTGACATGGAAAAAATATGGAAACAGAACAGTGTTCGGAGGAAGAGATGCAGGATGATGATTCTGCTGACCATAGCACTTCAGAAGATGAAACTCCTTTCACTAGTTATCTAAATTATATTGGAAAGGACCAGACCAAATTAAAAAAAAAAAAACTGAGCCTACAGAATCAGTGCACACCAGACAAAAAAAATAGTTTTTCACTGCCTGATTGCAAGGCTGTGGCAAGACAAACTAATAATCCACTGGAAGCCTGGCAGTGGTTTTTTTGACTGATTATATTAAAAAAATAGTAGAAGATACAAATATATACATGGTTCTATAAAAGGAAACTATGCATGGGAAAGGGATGCAAACAAACTTGGATTGAGAAAAATAAAGCATTTTTTTGGTTACTTTATTATACAGGGGTATTAAAATCTTCACAAGTGCATACTGAAGAACTCTGGAATGAAGAGGGTACCTGGTGTGCAAACTTTTAATTGTACTATGTCCTGAAAGCGATTTCAGTTCCTATTAAGAGCCTTAAGGTTTGATGATAAAAAAGACTAATCTGAAATTGGATCATTTACAGGAAGTGTTCGAGCACATAGTTGGAAAGTGTAAGGAGAATTTTTCAGTGGGTGAATGTACAACACAGTTGAAAAAATTTTGTGTGAATTTAGAAGTACTCTTTCCACCAATATATGTGAAACAAACCTGCTAAACATGCACTTACAATACAAAGCGTTCTCTTTGGTCGATTCTCGATCTTTTAATGTATTAAACATGGAAATGAATTTAGGTAAACAATCTGAGGGTTAATATCATCTATTGAGCCAGAAATCAAATTCAGTTGTTCAGAGAGACTTACTAAACCTATTAGTGGGAGTAGTCAAAATGTTTCTCACAACTGGTTTACCAGTATACCCCAAAACTAGAGATCTACTGCAACAGCACAACCTAACCTCTGTAGACTATAAGGAAAAATAAAACAGAAATCGCTTTGTGCTTCAAACAAACAAACAGTGAGAAATAAAATCTTCAATGTTTGGTTTCGGAAAAAACCTAACCATACACATCTCATTTGATTACAAAAAAGGCAAGTTGTGCTATTAGTTTCAAACATGCATCACAATAACTCAATTGATCCAGCCTCTGGAAATGCTCAAAAGCCAAAAATCATAACATTTTACAATGGAACCAAAGGTAGAGTTGATATAGTCGATGAAATGTATTCTACAGACTCCATAGCAAGAAAAAACTAACTGTTGGTCACTTAAAGCCTTTTATCATCTTTTTGATGTTGTAAGAGTAAATGGGCAAGTGATTTGTGTGTGGAGTAGCCATAGTATCAGACTTGTGCAGAGAAAGTGGCTAAAAGATACTGCCAAGGAATTTGTCACACTGCACAGTGAAGACATCTGATATAGATTAATTTACTAAACATTTTGGTCACTAATATTCTTCAGATCTTGAAGGAAGAACCAGCAGAACCAAACAGAGCAGAGGAAGAAGATGCGGTTAAAAAAGTAGAATGATGTGGGCTGCGTGATCAAATGGGGAATAAATCTTACCAGACATATGCACAATGTGGTATAAACATCTGTGGGAAGCAAGCCAAACTCACGTGCCATAACTTTCTTTAATAAGGTATTTATGATAAATTGCTATTCTTTTTATAAGATCTCTATAAAAATGTTTTTTCTTTTTAATTAATTAAGCAAATTTTTAAACTTTGCTGACAATGAATCATATTATGTTATCCATTGTAATGTATTTTATGACTATTTACACAATTTAAAAAAATTTTTAAGCATAAGAAAAATTTGTTCTCAGTATCACTTAAAAACTTATTTTCATGCAATTAGTTTTTAGAAAACTTAGTAAGTTCACCAGAATGATTTTTTAAATAAATGTTTTTCTAATAAAAGATTTTTCTTTGTAAAATGTAAATTTACTGAATAAAATAAAAAACTTTTTGAGAATCTGTTTTTTACTTATTTAATATCCCAAAATGTATAACAAAAGTAATTAGATAAGAAAATACAAAAATAAAACAATTGAAAACAAAAATTCTAAATGTGGGTCAGGATGGCCTGCAGCAACCCAAATAGGTGATGCGGAGCATTGAACTCCTCGAGTTAAAGTTACAAAAGTATGGAAATCAAGGTAGTAGAAATGTGATGAACTTTTATAAATAATTGCATTCCCTTACAGCACACATTGTGGAGGAAATAAAATGCACAAAATATTACAGTATTATTTTATATTCCTGATGTGCAAGTTGATCAACTTACTTTTGTAGTACACTATTTATTGGTAAATGGTGATATTAACGAAGGATTTTTAAAGTTCTTCCCTATAGAAAGACATGATGCGGAGTATTTGAAAGACAGTTCTATCTAAGACACAAAATTTGACAGTAGATAAAAAATATTGCCATAGACAATCATTCAACAATGCAGCAAATATGTCGGGCAAGTACAATGGTCTTCAAAGAAGAATAAAAAAACATGTTTAATCAGCAATTTTTACTCCATGTTCTAGTCATTCACTTAATTTAGTCAACGTTGCTGCAGAGAATTGTAGTAATGCTTCCATATATTTTTTATTCATGCAAAATTTTTTTGTTTTTTCTGCATCAACATTTTGATGGAACACATGCAATAAATTGGATAACAGTTCTTCAACATTAAAGAAATATTCAGAAATAAGGGGTCTGCCAGGGCTGGTGCAGTTTTAGTACTAAAATGTGGCTACAAAAATATAAGAGGCATTAAATGAGATATGCAATTCCACAAATGAAAAAAATTGTTGTTATTAAAGCAAAACCATTATTTAAAAAAATGAATAATTATGAAACTGCTGCAATGAGTCTTGAATGAACAGTTGTTAAAGGTGCGTTATTATAAAAAAGTCTGGAAACTTTTATAAATGAAAACATCAGAATAATTTCAAAGAAATCAAATTAGAAGTTAAAGAACTAAAAGATATTTTGAAGATGATCGCAAGCGAACATGTTTGGAAAACCCAAAAACTTTTTTAACACAATATTGAAAAGAAAAAATGCATCAATAACTTAACAGAAATGTATAAAGATGACATAGATTCAAATAGTTTTAAAGATGTGTTGAAACAGTATTTAAACCTCTTAGATGAAGAAAACAAGTGTTAAATTAATATGTACAAAAAAGTATTATTTATAAAAGCAACTTTTCAAAATGTGGAATTATTTCTAAAATTTTATTAATTGTGGCAATTTCTAACACATCGGGGGAATGCTCGCTCATTTTCTTGTATGAATTAGAGTAAAATGTAAATTATCTTAGAAATCCAATATCAGAGGAAAGATTAAATAACATGGCTATTTTATTCACAGAGAGCGATTTACTTAGAATTGATTGTGAAGAGATAATCGCTAAGTTTGTAAAACTAGAATTTAGAAAAAAAATTATTTAAATGTTTTCATATGTAAATTAAAAGTAAAATTCTATATACTTACGTTACATTAAAGTTTTATGGAATAAAATATAAACAGTAATAATGTTTTATTAATTTAAAAAGATGTCAATATGTATTCTTTTTCCCTCAATTCTCTCTTTTTTTTAAGGGGCCCAATATGTTCTTCTGCACCCAGGGCCTTACATATTCTTAATCTGCCTCTGCTTTCACCTGAAGTAAATCTGAACATATTTTAATGCAGTCATTGTTACATTATGCAAATTTTAGTAACTGTCAGCATAACATCTAATTTATTATGCTATAAAAGAGGTTAAGTAATTCATATTAAATTTCTAAATAATATTTGACATGTAACAAGTGCTGTATCTGCTAAACAAAGTTAATAGAAATTCATTTTTAACTGGTAATTGATTTCAACACCTACCACAAAAATTTATATGATAAAAAGTAACTACTGAATAATAAAACAGAAAATTGTATTTAATGGAGGATTGAAAATTACTATAAAATTCAATGAAAATTATCTGACTTAAAACAACTTTTTTCTAATAGCTATAATTTGAAAATTAATAATGATTTTCTAGAAAAATATATTATTAGAAATAAAAATCAGGCAATTTTCTTAGAAATTTTATGCAACATGTTCCAATCATACCATTAAATACATTTCAATAATGATTTTCTTTTCTTTTTAACAAAAAAAAGAATAACTGAATAAATCTTGGTAAATAAAAAGATAAGAAAAACTATTTTTGTAAATATACTTGTAATGTGTTTAAATGTAATAAACAAACTTCAATAAATTTAATTAACAAGTATAAATTTGTAAGCGATTTAAACAAACAAAATATAATAAAAAAAACGAAACAATAAGTTCATAGTGAAAACAGCAAGGCTAAAAAAAGTTTTGAATAACAGATTAGAAAGTTTTGTGTAACTATAACATTAAGATGAGAGGCATATATTACAAGAATCTTTAGCCAAAAGTGAATCTGTTAATAATGGAAGCTGACAAAATAGTTTACTAAACTTACATTTGAAAAAAAAATATAAACACAAGCTTATGGTAATCAAAAGAATTTTTACTAATTGTTCAAGATTTTTATAAGAAATCTAGACATTAATCTGTGCTGCAGATAAAAAGTAACTTAAAAATATAAAAAATAGTAGTTAAAAAGTAACTTAAAACACAATAAAGAAGCATGTAAAGGAAAAAATCCACAAACAAGACATATTTAATGCAGCGAACACAAAAATTTTGGGAAGCAATGTCTATTAAACATAAAAACAATTGTAAATGATGGAAGAAAAAAGACATTGTTACGGTTTTATTCAATTATTGAAGAAACACACTATTTCATCATAATAATACTGTATTAAATAAGAAAACTTACTATAGCATGTCTGATAAGAAAACTTGTCTTTGATATTATCTTATGTATCACTTGATGGAAATATCATTTAATGCTGTTGTTTCTACGATACTCTTGAGACATTCAGTTTTTATTTAAAGAAAAGGTGAAGGAATTACAGCAAGTAATGCATAAGAATTACCTGGTTTTTTGCAGCACTGTTGTGATTTCAACATCCCATAGCGATGTTAATGACCCAGATAAATTTTTGTTAATGTACATTACCGACAGAGTTTTACAGATTAAGGTTTTTTTTTTTTTTTTTTTTTTAGATTTTCTGATTCTATTTCAATATGGTGAACTTCACAAATTGCTATTTTAGATCTTTGTATAGGTAGGAAATTCTCTTTGCACAGAACTGTTTCAGTAACACTTTTACAAGATCCTTATTATTTCAATTAACAATAGAATGAAAAATGATTGTGAAGGAAAGTAATACTTTAATTAAAACTACTGGCAATTATGGTTTTCTTACGCAAAATATTTTATCATGTTCGGTTACAAACCACCTGTACAGATAAATATAATACCTAAACTGAATTCATGTTTACAAGAACGGACTGTAATCATTCCCAAGACAGTACAGGTTCCCAACTCTTTTAATTTCTTTCCTTTATAACCCTTTTTCCATCCCATTATAAAAAAAAAACAATTATGTTTGTACTGGAATACTGTGTATTTAAAATACACAGTTCAGTACAAAAATAAATTTTTTTCATATTTTTACAAAGAGCTGAAATGGAATTTTTCCTTTTTTAATATCCACCATATTGAAAACAATGAAAAAGAATGAACTTCACTATTTTGAACTTAAATCTACATGAAAAACACAACACAAATAATCTGTTAAAAAAGTTAGGGGACTTGGAATCAAACTACTGTGAAAACAGTAAAAAAAGAAAAGATACTTTCTATGCATAATTTGCTGTAATTTTTGTAGGTTTTCTTAAAATAAACTTAAACTATTAAGAATAATATAGAAAACTGCAATTGATATAGAACTCAATTTTTTTCATTTAAGCAGTTCATAAGATATAACTTTTCAGAGGCTAGAGGTTTTTCTTTCATAATATTAAAAAAAAAAAAAACTTGTGTTATTTTTACAATCAGTATAGATAGGCATTTTAAATCTTTTACTGATGTTAAATATATTATTAACTGTAGAATTAAGTGTCATCATACGTTGTTATAACAAACTTACAATAAGATTTAATTCCCAGTTATTTTTGAAATGACAAATTGCATGTAAAAAAATATGGCATCTGTTAATGATTGGTTCTTTCTTAATATTATTTTCAATAAATAAGTTAATTTAACAATATAGCCATTAAAACTTCTGCCTTGCTATTTTAACTAATATACAATCGATTAAAACATTTATATACACATATTTTAAATAACCATAAAGTACTTTCAATTTAATGGGAATTTTACGTACACCCATTTCTTTCATTAATTAATCTATAATTTTTTGTGAATAAAAGATATCTGTTTTTAGTAATAATACAATAACATATAAAACAAAAGTAAGTTGTAAAAAAAAATAGATAATAAAATGCAGGCTGCATGTAGTGTTTTATAATAAAAAATTTATTTCAGCACTAAACTGAATCGATTAGAAAAATCATTAATAATTGTTTGAAATATATATTAATTTAAATTAAAATAATAAGATATTAATACATACAAACTGAAACAAAAACAAGAAAAAGAAACCGACCTGCATATTTTAAAGATTCATACAAAATATTAAAATTGAAAATTATTGTAAGGTTTTTTTTCAATAGTTAAATATGAAAGAAAAAAGAAATTTTAATACAATCACTGCAGTTGTTATAGCATTTGCTGTGGCAAGAGTTCATACACACATCTGATAAACAGCATGCATAAAAGATTTTAATACTGAAGAAACAATTATTACTTATAGCACTTCTTATGAATACATTTGTGATTTCTTTTGTAGTTTGTGCAAACCTGATACCAATTTGGAACAACAGAGACTTATATTCTATTTCATATTCATATTATTAAGTAATACACAATGTTAATTAATTTTATCATGGTTAATGTAGGCATGTTAGAAAAGGTAAAATTTTAGCCTCAGCAAAAAAGCAAAAATACAATGTTTCAGTATATAACTTTACGGATATTTGTTATAAATTCTACCGTGTCTAGATTATCCATAACTAAGTAATAGTATAATACTCAAAAGTTATGAAATTAAATAAAACTTACCTTTAAAAATGTTGCAAACTGATGTTCAAAACTCTTATAACCATTTAAACACAGAAAAAAATCATAAATGGAGATAACTATGATTTTTCTAAACATTTTAAGATTTTACTACCCGGTACAGTTAATGCTATCACAGATGTCTGACTAGTACAGATCTGCAGTGGTGATACCACAAAGCTATAATCATTCAATGAATGAAAATGAAATAAATATAATTAATTTTCAAAAAAGTAAATTACCACAGGATTTAATTTTTATATTTGCAGTGAAAGCCTTAAAATTTATAATTTTAACTCTTGAGTAGTTTATTAATGAAATGAAAAATAAAAATGTTCAGTACCAAAATATATATATATAATTTTTCTTAATATAGTAAAAAATTAAAATCACATGACAATTTTATGAGAAAAGTCATAAAACTTTGGGTACATTAAATAAAAGAGCCTAGTTAATTATTTTAAGGGAAAAATATACATGGTGATACAAGTTATTACATTAGGTAACCACATTTATACAAAGTGTACGATATTAAAGAAAAAAAAAAATCATATTCGTAAATATTTAATGACATAAACCATGAATAAAAATTGCTGATAAATAATTATATCTACAGAACTTTTTGAAAGCTTATCGAAAATTAAAAAGCAACTTAATTCAATTTTTTTCTTTCTTTTTTTTTCTTTTTAATAACCACTCGAATATTTAACTGCAGCCTTTATATAAATGTTTGAAATGGGTTAACTAATAAAATATCAGAGCTTAAGTCATCATATCACAAACAATTTAACCTTACAATAATTAATGTTATAAATAAAAATGACATATAAATATTTTTTTTTCTTCTTATATTTTTTTCTTTTCATTTTTTAACTAAATTTTGCGACTGATAATTTTAGAGTCTACAAAATTTGAAAATATTATGAAGACAAATATAATTTCACAACAAAAACAAATATTTCAACATAAAACATAATAAACATGGAAACAAAATATTAAATTACTTAAATTTAAATAAAGGACATACAACAAGAACTATTTCAGTGTTATTCAAACGTAAAATAATAACATTAATAAGTTTTATCTTCATTTAAACTTGCTTTTTCAGTATTGTTCTTTTAAAAGAACAGTAGAAAAAAGGAAGAAGCATAATTCACTCCTAAGATTCATCGCTGTACATAATTTTTTTTTTTCTGTAATTATTATTACATATTTAAGTATATATATAATTTTTAATTGATTTTGCTAAACACATAACTCATTAATAACAAATATCTGAACAAAAGGTGAAATAGTAAACAAAATACAATTATAATTCAAAGTAGAAATAATATTCACAATGAATTTTAATTTTTATAATGAACAACAAAACATGACTGCTATTTATTATTATAATAGTAATAATTTTACAGGCAGGACTCGCTCCTTATTATCGCTGCGCTATTAGTGTCATCTAGTTCACACTACTTACCTCCTGTTCATTTATAAATAAAAAATTAACCATTCCAATTTACTTTACAAGGCAACATTTAGACTACTTTAACAATTGAAAAAAAAATATGGGGAATTTTGAAGGAAAAAAACATACACAACAAAGAAAATTCAATAAAGTTTTGTTCTAACTAAATAATGGATATAAACATAAATTATTAGTAAGATCACTTTAAAATTTTTATCACAGACCAAAACATTCATAACGATATGAATGTATTAATAAAATTATTTAACGTTTATCTTATAAAATGATCTTTCACATAAAATTTTTATAATACAAACAAATTTTTTATAAGATTTGATGTACATAATGTTACTAAAAGAAAAATATAATAATTATACTAAAAAATTAAAGCAATGTTCCACTATAACATGATTTTTTTTTTTTAAATTATACAAATAAAGAAAAAAAAAAGGATAAAAAGGAGGCAGTTTTGTGAACTATTAACTAGCAAGTATTATCCATATTATTGTAATATTACAATTAAACAAATAAAGAAAAAAAAACATCAACAATTAAACTGTTCATAATAACCAAGGGCAAGATAGTATAATGATGATAAAATATATATATAAATATATATACACATATAAGCAGCATTAGCGAGCACGGCCGATCGATAGCCATATTTAAAATGGTTCAACCACTTGATAAATGTTCACTTGCTTGTAGTATTGACGATTAATGTTGAAATATTAATCATTCTAGTTTCTTAAAAATAATTTATATCGATCGAGAATAATATTAATAATGACCAGAATATAACAACTGAAACATTATTAAATTAAGAAATGCACTAACATAAGTAGTATTCAATCTCATACATTTAAACATATTTTCACCGATCATCATCATTTATACTCACTCTCATACAGGAACGAACGTTTAATATAATATTATCGTCGAAAATATATCAGTTTAGTTTTTCAATTTTTATTATATTTCTTTTTAAACAATTCCACCACAAAAGCGATCAAAATAATTATGTATCAGTTTAACCAACATTTCAGTTCCCGATTAACTACACCTGGTTATACAATATATATATATATTTTTCATGTTTTTACAATATAACAACTGATCGATGTGAATTAACAAAACAAAAAAAAAGGAAAGAAAAAACAAAAAGAAAAACAAATAAAGTTAAATATGAAGTCTTCAGTAAATTTTTTCACTGTCCTGAGTAGTACTGGACTTTGGCTCCACTGGATGATGCACCTGATGATGGCCCAGGCAGTTCTCGCATGACATCTTCCCACGCTGAAAATAGAATAAAACAATTACAATCTCATCCTGTAGTAATGTAATTATATTAATAAAAGAGTTAAATATCGACTAAACAATTTTTTAGTGGTCATAGAATATTATTTATAGCTACATTTTTATATATGGTTTCTACTAGCTACTTTGGTCCTGGGTAATAAGTTAACCGTGCCTTTTAAAATTATCTTTACACCTTCTAAAATAGGATATCCTTATTCAACAATCGCCCTTTCCTTATCCTTTATTCCTTCCCTTCTACATTCATGAAGAATATGCTGCCATATCGAGTTCATGTGCAAGATTGAGAGACAGTAATAACAGCTGATTCCTCAGTGAAGTTTAGTGGATAGCGATTCTATTCTTTTGAGGGACTAATTTCCCATATTAAGAACAACTATCATTTTACAAGATTTCTTGTAAAATGATTATTCTTCAATAATAAATTTTTGAAATATTTTGCTAATGAAAGATAATTTAATTGTACACTACAAAGGTAAAATAAGCCATAAATTAACACCAAATCACCAATTACTCATTTAGACAATGCACATTACATTCCCAGAAAGGAAACATCTTCAGAAGTTAGATTGTACCATTAGATAACTGTATAAATTCACGAATTATCTTACTCAAAAATTCTGGCTGAGACTGAAATATTTCTTCTTCCAAGAATAAAGGGATGATGAGACAATATACAGAAAAGCTCCAGCAAATAATAACATGAGAAATGAAAAAATACTGACAGAATGAGTGTACACAAAAGATAATCACAACCATTATTTCAGTCTCTTGGTAGCAGATGCTTTTTTAAAGTTAACATTTAAGTAATGTTGCCCACAATGCCTGCTAACATATTGAAAAAATTGAACTACATTCAACTTCACTAATTTATAGAAACCACTTTATAAATATTGTTTTCACCATTGGCAGTTTACCTTACTTCACACCCTTCTATTATTTAAGGATATTACTCTGTAAGATGTTTCATGTTCTGGAAGCTTCAAATTGTAACATATGCAATTTACAGTTTACCCAGGATCCATATGT
>JAAAKQ030075441.1:3539-15264 GCA_010016005.3 Zanna intricata | reverse complement strand
AAATTAAAAAAAAAAAAAATAAAAAAAAAAAAAAAAAAAAAAAAAAAAAAAAAAAAAAAAAAAAAAAAAAAAAAAAACATGCCCGTGCGAAATTTTAGCGCCTCAGCATTTCATCCGGGATCCCAGGTTCGAATCCCGGCCCCGCTTGATATTTTTTATATCTAAAAATTTCCACTTCCCCATTTTTCCATGTAAAAGATGCTTTTAAGCTTATATGGTGAATTAATTCATATTTCCATATTTTAATTTCATACATTCAAAAAATGGATGTAAGGTATGAGATGCATCAAAACAGCCTCTCGTAAAAATGTCAACAACATCTTCGTGCGTGGTAGTATGGATAGCAGTACCCTATATTTATAGACGAGGCTACGGAAACCGAGGAATCACCGGTATAAGTGATCGTCCATCTACCAAGTGCCAACAGGCTCTGAGGAGGTTGGATGAGCGGGTAGAACGCAGGTCACTTTACTGTTCTAGGAGTTAGAAATTGCTCCCGAAGTTAAGCGATTGGAATGCTGTGGATGGAGAGGAAAGATAAAATAAGGATAAGAGGGAAAATATGGTCTAGGAATTAGAGATAAAAGAAAAATAAGACTGGTTAGATTCTATATGGAGAAGGAATAGTATTGGAAAACACCCTGTTGGATAAGTCACTAAAGAAGACATACATGACTATCATGATGATAGAGAAAAATATTAAATTAATTATTTATGATGCAACAAATATTTAGAACTTGTTTAAATACTGTCAAGGCTTTTCCAGGTGCAGATGTAAATTCAGATCACAATCTAGTTGAGGCAGAAGTGAATATTAGGCTCAAAAAAATTGGGAGTGGCAGGAAAAGAAATTAGTATGATTTTGAGAAGGAACAGGAAACAATTCAGGAAATGGAAAAATTTATGCTGGAAAAAATGAGAATAGGAGATAAACCAAATGATACAGATGAAAACTGAATAAAAATTAACAAGAGTTTAAAGGAAACAGAAAAAGAGATGACAGGGTTTGAAAACAGGAACAGAATAAAAAAATCTTGAGGTACAAGTGAAATTTTGAAGATGAATGAAATGTGAAAGAGGAAAAATGTAATAGAAGGAGGTAGAAGGAAATATAGAAGCGTGAATAATGAACTAAGAAGGGAAACTGAGAAATCTAAGGAAAAGCGGCTCAAGGAAAAATTTACAGTGATAGAAAATTTGTAAAAATTATGAATATAAGAGCTAATGTTAATGTAATGCTAAGAAGATCAAAAATAATTTTTAAACAGAAAAGGGGGAAGGAAATGTATTGGATAGAGACAAAGGACGGGAAAACACTTAATGAGAAGGAGGAATACATTGTGGATTTATATGAGTTAGTAGAAAAGCCAAGAGAAATAAATATGGGAGTGGAAGAACAGTACAAAAATCATGACGATTGATAAGGGTACATTATAATAAAAAGTGAAATAAATGAGGAATTAAAATTATGAGAATTGGAAAAGCCGAAGAATGTTATGAAATACCACCTATTGAACTGTAAAAAGCACCAGGAGAGAAAGGAGAATTGTAATTAATAGGTTTTTGCAATAGAATACTTGAACAAGAAAAGTGGTCGGTGGAGTCCGGGATATTATAATGGTAGTGACAGAAAAGAAAAGGAATACAAAGTGTGAAGAACAGAAAATGATTAGCCTAATGTCACATTCAGCTAAGATACTATTAATGGTTCTAAATAAGAGGATACACAATAAATTGTAGTACTGAGGAAGAAGAGTATGAGTTTAGAAGAGGTGTTGAACAACAGACACTATAGGGCTGCTAAGAGTAAAAGATGAGAGATACAGAAGGGAAAGTATATGTTGCATTTTATAACCTAGAAAAAGCATTTAACACAAGTAGATGGGATAAATTACTGCTAATTTTGGAAACTAAGTGATATCACTAATAAAAGAGTTATACTATAACCAGAGAATAAAAGTGAAAGTAGGAGATGAAATGACAGGAAGAATAGGAGAATAGGGATTAGAAGGAGAAAGAGGCAGGGATGCGGCCCCTTTCACAGGGATTCTATGATAAACACAACACTGTCTACTATATATATATATGTGGAAGAAATAATTAAATGCTATATAATGGGAGAAAAGAGGAATAAAGATCAAACAAAGAAGAATAGAACGCATATCTTTTGTCGATGACATGGTGGTACTGGCGGAGGGTGAAAGTAAACTAAATAAAATGCTTGGTGATTTAAATTTTGTAAGGCTTGTGAGTGTCAGGTATGAGGACAAATAAAAAGAAGACAAAATGTATTGTAACAGTTGGAAAAAAGGACAGGTTTCAGATTAAGACAGAAAATGAAGTTTTAGAGCAGGTGAAGAAAGTTCAGTACTTAGGGAGGTTTATAACTGACTTGCACAGTAGAAATTAAAACAAGAATATCAAGAAGTAAGCAGACATTCAATAAGAAGGAAAAGACTGCTGTGTGAAATTAAACTTAGTGTTAAGGAAGAAATTAATGAAATGTTTTATTTGGAGTGTGATTCCCTATGGAACTGAAACATGGACGATGAGAAAGAAACAAAAAAAAACAACTGAAGCTTTTGAGATGCAGATGAGGCGCAGAGTGATAAATGTCAGATGGCAAGACCGTGTAAATGAAGAAATATTAAGGAAAATCGAAGAGAACAAGACGATGCTAAATGTGATTGAATATATAAAAAACGAACTGGCGTGGAAGTAGGAAAAAAGTGATTATTACTGGATGGGATAGAAAGTCTTGATAAACGCAAGGAAAGGAAGAAGGAAGAGATAGGATTATAGAAAAGGAAAAATATACAGGAACAAAGAAGTTACCAAAATATGGAATAAATTGGAGATCAGCGGCCGTGACAGGACCTGCTCTAATGGCAGAACACTATGAGAAAGTGTTCTCATAAATGTAGAAAAAATTTTTGAAGGAAAAACAGTGATAAATTTTAATTAAGTTATAGTAAAAACCACCAATAGAAACATAAATCAGAAAATAAAACAATGAAATAAATATAAATCAAGATACATTAGTTGCATAATTACTAAGTCAAACTAATTCTAAATAAAGACTTTGATTTAGTAAAAACCACTATTGTACACTTAAAAAAAAAAGAAAAAAACAAAAATAAAACAAAAAAATTTATAAATTAAAAATTAGATGGATTAAAAGGAATCCATCTGCAGTGAAACGATTCGATCAGTTCATCTTCAACCATTTAAATGCAGCTGTTTAATTTTCATATAAATCCTACTAATTTATTTACTTTTAATACAGTAAAAAATACAAATTTATAACATCATCCATATTTATATGTCTTCATAATACAGATTATATTTTATTTTATTCGTTTTTTATTTTTTGTACATTATTGCACCACATTAATAAGATACAAAAAAAACAAAACCTTAACATAAATACAATATTTAATATAATATATTATATACAACTGCATATATATATTGTATTATATATATATATATACACACAAGGTTTTTACCTTGATATTTACAGGCAAATGCTGAAGCAACCCTTTTTTATTATCCACTGAGTAGGAAACTTAACATTCCTGATTTGATCTACATAATGCACACACTATTTTACAATTTAGTAAACTAACTCAAACGCAGCTTTAAATAAAGACTATATTTTATTCAATCAAATGTTAATTTAATTTTCAGTTTTTGTTAAGAATCATTAAATTTTTTTTTGTAATATTTTATTTTAAGCTGAAGTAAATTTCATAAAGTTGTACTTATCTACAAAACTTTGTGGTAAACTTTTTTTTATTTATCAAAACATTAAAACTATCTATTTTTTTTAGTATGAAACCTCTACCTGTGGTATTACTGAAGACTCTTGAAACTAACTGTGAAACGTAAAAAATGTGCAACATTTTGGTTAGATGATTAAAGCCCAAATATTTTTACACCTAAATTGTTGTTTGTTTTTCAAAATTATTTATCTTATTTCTTTACACTTAAATGTTTGAATGACTTCCCATGTATGTCACCTGAGAATTTATAGTGTGGTGATCTCAAAATGAAAAAAAATATCATTTTGAGGTAGGAATAATTGTCCAATTTAATTTTTTACGTGTGTGTGTGATACAAACCCACAAGCCACAAACATAGATACACGAAGAGGGTTATTACAAATGATCTTTCCAATTATAAATCTGAAAATTCATTTTTAATACCATTCAGATACATGAAAGTAGTAACAATGGAAAGAGAAACTCAAACATGTTCATTGGTTGGAACAGCTGTCGAACTATTATTGATTTTTTCACTAGGGTTATGAAATTTTATAAGTAAATTTGGTGAAGATGCAGTGAGCCAAGTATTTGTAAGTGATATTCTGACTTTAAAGCAAGGGAGGATACATCTGTAAGCAAAATTTATTCGACCATCCACCAGTAAGAAAGGCAACTGTGAAACATGTATGAGAGTTTCGTACAAGACCACAGAAATCCATAACTGGAACAGGATATTCAAAGTTTAATTTTTCGACAGGATTGGGCACCGCTCCATTTTCACTTAGATGTGAAACATAAACAATAGGCAACTCCCAAAGAGGTGGATTGGGCGAGCTGGCCATAACAATAGTAAATCTTTGCATTTGCCTGCAGGTTTCCCTGACCATACACACTGCAACTTTTTCTCTGGAGCTTTGCTACGTGTATCGGCCACCTTTACTAACTAGCATTTAGGTGCTTCGTGTTCACATGAGAGAAGCCACTGTATTATCAGATCGGCTACTGTTACAACGTATATAGCAGGAATTGGGCAACAGATACTATGTGTGTCACATGACACAGGGAGCTCACATTCATCACATCTGATGTGATTTTGAGCACCAAATGTAATAACAAACATGTTCAGTTTCCTTTTTATCACTGATGCTACTTTCATGTACCTGTATCTGAGTCTGTAATCAGAAAGATCATTTATAATGTAATAGCCCTTTGTTGTTTGTTTGTTTGTTTGTGTGTGTTTTGATTATAATATATACTGATATGAATACTAAATATGATACTAAATGTAATAATTGAATGGTTTACATAAAATTTTTTTAAAATAAATAACTTTTTTTTGGATTAAAAGGCAGAACAACCTTTTAACAGTAATTTGTTAATCAAAGTCGTATTTTTAATTTAAAAAATTTATACAGCAGTTGATTTAGTGTGAAAAACGTGCTTTTAAAGGGTTTAATTAATTAAACGACTGGCCCAAATTTAGTGCTTGACCATCATAATGCTTATTATTTGAGGATGACAGGGAATATGGTAGAATATGTCTTTTTTATTTCACGAAGAGCATAACTGAAAATTTCACCGTTGTGGTTGCATGAAAGGTGAAGTAAACACACTACACGGTTTGAAAAACCAATTCCATTTTTTAAATTTTAATTTAAGATGCAGTTATGGAATGAAATACACCGAATGTGATTTCTATTAAATTATTAATTTTTAAAAAGAAATGATAAAAATTGAGGAGAAGGTTCAAATCCTAGTAAAGATAACAATTTTTATACAGATTTGAATACTAGATTGTGGATACCGGTATGCTTTGGTGGTTTGGTTTCAATTAACTACACTTCCCAGGAGTGGTCGACCTGAGATTGTACTTCATTCACATTCATACACATCATCGTTATTCATCCTGTGAAGTAATACCTTACGGTAGTTCCGGAGGCTAAACAGATGAAGAGAGAAAAATTGAGGAGAACTCACAGAAATTGATAATAACAACAAGGTCATCTGTTTTATTCAACCGATTAAATTATAAAAATGAAATTTTTTAAGTACATTTTTTATAGTACATAGGAAGTCGCTTTAATACCGATTTAAAAATAAAAATGTTGACACAAGTGCATATTTTTAACAAAAATTAATAATTACACATTAATCAAATTGAATTAGACAACAAAATAAAATCAAAGAAAAATAATAAAAAGAAATATGCTACTGTAAGATTGAATTTACGCACGGTATTAAAAAGCTATTATATTTCTATAAGCGTGTTAGTAAGTTATATACGATACGCGATACGTGTGTGGTGGTGATGTTAGGCTATGCGCAGGGTTCTATCAAAGTCATCCATCATGTGTTGGTTCTGCGTGCAACGTAATAATTATTTATCCCCCCTTGAATCTCAACACAGTCTGACATTAGCATTATCCTGCCCTTCCCTGTCCGACCCAAGTTTTGCATCATACATCATATTCCTAACAATTTAACAATTTAGCCTGGCTACCACCACTATGTGTCGCGGCTGAATTATGCCTATAAGCCAACCAATAAAGTATACAGCATACACATATACATATACACACACACATATCCATGCGACAGTGAAATATGACAAGCTTTATAAAGATAACTAAGATAACTTATATTATCATATACATATCATTATAGCTTTATAATCATTTTAATAAAAAATATTATTCTGTGTTGTAAAGATCAAAATAAAAACAAAACTTTTTTTTTCTATAAAACGAAGTAGTTAAATTGAAAAAAAAAAATCGTGGAACATTTCGTATTTTATCATCATCATAATCATTTTCAAACAAAGACTGGACTTCCATGCTTTACCCATCATTTTACATGGTCTATCGATACATAGTATTTATTTTTAGTTTAAATTTAATAAAAACGCTAGTAATGACGTTGAAAATCTCTCTGGTATATGCATAAAATTTAAAATTTAATTTTTTATTTGCTAATAAAAATATATAATTAAAAAATAATTTATAATTTATATATAATTTCTAATATATAGAAATTAAAAAAGATTTATATGTATTTAAATATACAGATACATTTTTTAAGATAAAATAAATAAGAAAACAAAAAATGAGGTACGAGACAATAAGCCAATGAATGTAGACGAAAGAGAAAAACAACAGAAAAAAAAGAACATAGAATGTACTTAAGTTAACCGAAGATTTCAAAAGTGAAAACTTTAGAAAACTAGAAATGACTATGAAAGTATTTCATATTTATTAACTGTTACGTTTAGTGTACAATTATATGTGAATGGAAAACACGAAAAAAACTGCAGAAATTTGAAATATGGGAACGGAGGAAATTATAGATCACTGAATGGACAGACAAACTAAAAAAATTAAAATAAAAAGTAAAGCGAAGCTTAAACGAAAACAGTAGCTAAAATAAAAAAAATTGCGTTTTCAAAAATCAAAAATTAAGACAATATCGGTCATTTTTTTTTTTTTGATTCCAAAGGCATCGTCCACAAAGAATTTGTTCCTCAAGGTACTACTGTGAATGCTTCATTCAACCGATAAGTGCTGCATCGCCTTTGCAAAAGAATTGCGCGTGTTAGACCCGAGTTGTGGAGAGATCGTTCTTTTTTCTCTAGCATGATAACGCACCAGGGCATACCGCGGCGATTAACACTCAATTTTTCACCAAAATAATAATTCCTGTGCTCGGCCACCCACCGTATTCGCCTGATTTGAGTCCCACTGACAACTTCCTGTTTCTCAAATTAAGGATGGACTTGAAAGGAGACCGTTTTGCGTCAATAGACGAGATACAAGAAGCCGTGAAAACGAAGTTAAACAGTATTTCAAAAGAGGAGTTTTTGAATGGCATGAAAAGGCTGAAAAATTGTGCCAAAATGTGTATTACTTTTAATAGTGACCGTTTTGAATAAAAAGTTTTTGAAAAAATATTTGTAATTTTTTTCGTCTTTTATAGCCACAGTCTTAAAACTTATGGGTCAGACTGACTGTATATTATAATATATTTTCATCTCTTGATTTGTTTTTTTTTAAATACAACTGAATTAATGCTTTTACAGCATCTGCCATTAAACCAAATTTCGCAAACGTAGGATAACTATTGCTAAAAGTTAAAATAAAATACCACATTACATTAAAGACAAATGCAACTACATGAAACCTATTATATAGTTATATCTTTCTATACGTAAGATTTTACATTAATTATTTATTTTATACCCGGACACATATACATTAACGCAACTTTACATTAAAATATATAACATATATGTACACCTACTTATTTATTAATTTTTAAGTTATTCCATACTCTGACCAATATAATTTTTTTTACAACATTCTTTTAAAAATCCAAAATAATTAATTATAAAAAAAAAAAAAAAATATTGCTATACCTCCTCAACAGATCCTTTTTAAAATGTATATAAGGATGTAGTTACGGTTTAGTTATCTTAATGTGTGAATATTAAAACATTTAAAAGTTAACAGATAAAAACAAAATTAGATAAAAAAAAATAAAATAAAAACTAAGAGATGTTAAAAATAATAATGTAAAAAAAATATATTAGGCGGATTTCCTTCGTATTTTTTTGTTACAGGCGTTGATTCGGTGAATGTTCATTAATGAAACTGATGAATAACAAGCGTGTCTTTAATTTCATTTTCAATTTGTCGATCAAACGACTGCGGGAAAGTTAAGCAAGTAAGATTGTATACACTTCTCTTTCTATTAAAGAAAAGGAAGAACAATAATAACATTTTTGACGAGTCATAAACCCAAGTAATTTAAAAACATTAATTCATTAAAGGAAGCAATTATACTATATGTATGCTATATATATATATACATATATATATATCATAATGGTACTAGGTTTGGTCAGGCAGGGCTGGGCAGAGTGAAAACCTATCTGGTCTTTCCGCTGGCAAACCAAATGACTTCATTAAGGATTTAAAAATTCATACACTCTCAAACGAAACGTGCTGCTTGTTAAGCATGCAATACAAACCCCTCCCGCTAACCACTCCTCACCCGTAACTTTTTTCCTCTTTTTTTATTATTATTAATTTATTATACGTACATTTTTCGTAACACCATTAACAGTCAACGACTGTATAAAGTTTAATCGAATGGATTTTAATAGACAAGAAAGTAAAACAAGAAATTAAAAAATTACACACTTATAAATATTCAAATCATTTCATGAAAATAAAATTTAAATGACTTTAAAAAATATAACAAACGAGTAATAGATATTCTTTAAACAAAGATGAATTAATAAATAAACTTTTATGTCCCACTCGTTAAGGTAATTTGATTCGTGAAAAACGAAATCAATGAACTAATCCAATATATTAAACTGTCTTTCGAAAGATCAGAAATATTATGTGACGATTATTTTTAAAATTAAAACGATAAATTTGCAAGAACAGATTATTAAACATGTCAATTGAGGAGATTATATCATTCACTAGATTTATCTACAACCAAAAAATAAAATGAAGGTAAAAATTAATTCGCCTAATATAAAGATAAATGAAATGAAGTTATTTTCATCAAACATTTCTCCATTCCATTAAATTAAGAACTAATCTTCTAAATTTCATAATGCTTCCCAACAACATATGTTTTTATTTATTCCCTTTACGTATTGAAATTTTTTTTTTTTTTCTCTTTTTTGAGAGAGAGTTTTTACCTTTACTAGGAACCAAATTCTTTTATAAAGCTTTTGAAATAATCAAAACGTCTCTTTTTTCAGTTCAACATTTCGAAAGTTACTCAATTTTAAGTATTCTTGAGTTTCATTTAAGGGTTAATTCTTAAGAAATAAAGAAATTATTGGACCCCATACGCAAAAGTTAGTAAAATATATACATATATAATAGTATATATATATATATATACAAATATATACACACACATAAGTAAAACAACGGCTAAACACATTGTATAATTATAGGAATGAAACAAAAAAAATGTAGATGCTATTTTTTGCGAAGATAGGAAAAAATCTTGATAAATTATCTCTTAATTTATTTAAAGAAATAATCTCACTTAGTTTCTTTGTTTACAATCGTTTAAAAACAATACAAGGACTGATAAACGCAAAATGCTGAGTAATGGAAAAAATACCTCCTTTTTTTTTTATTACCACTTTTATCTAATGATCTGACAATAATTAACTGTAGAGCAAGAAATATATAAATATTACGTTCCGCTTTACAAAATCTTTTACATATCCTTTACCAAAACAGAGAATCTGTCCGAATTTTATATGCCTTAATTTTAAGAAAAGGGAGAGAAAAGTCAAAACACTGTTTGACTTTCGTAATTTTTGCAAGTAAGGAATATAAAAAATATGAAAGAGCGAAAACGTTATAAAAAAGGATATCACAAACGAAAGGAAAATTTAAATCAAAACAAAAACCTCCATCATTCAGAAAAATAAACATAAAATCAAATAGGAATAAATATATAAAAGTAAAACATTAAGTAATTGATGTGCGAGTAATTCGTATCAGAAGGGAACGTTTTAAAGAAAAATGTACAATGAACGAATTAAAGCAAAAATACGTATAAGTAGCACTCAATTTTTACTTTCCCTAAGTTTCTCTACTTTTTTAGTTACTTTCCCCTTTGTTACATTTTCAGTTTTTCTAGAAGGAAAACTACCGTAATCTGTCCAATTTGGGCATATGCGGTTTTCACCGGATCTTGACGTTTTGATACCTAAGGATACCCAAACAACCGGACGAAACTTTTCCGAATATTAATATTCGTATGAACGTGTATTGGTTCGTTGTGAGCATCTAAATCACATTAAATCTCTATAACTACTGGACCAATTTTGACCAAACTTAATCAGATTATTTCTTTATATGAGACATCGATGCTATAAAGCTTTCAATTTAAAAGGACAGCAGGAGAAGCTGTAGATCAAGGTCATTCTCAGTAACTCCAGATTTTACCTATTTAAGGCCTTATTTTTCTTACGCACATTTGTTAACAATTATATAATAAGAATATTTGCAAAAAGACTTTTGCAAAATCGCCTCTCATCCCAAAAAATGCGGTTGTAGTCGCCTGCTATGTTGTGACGTCACAGGTGAGCAGCAGAATGTAATACTTTAGAATAATATTTAAAGTGTAAAAAGTAACTCGGTCTTGATGGATCTCGAACTTTATCGTCCGGTTGATTCGGTATCTGGTGTGTCAAGCCCCGCGGCTACATCAGTTGCTTTCACACTACTAAAAATAGAAATTGGTTATGCAATATAACTTAACTTATTACAAAAATTATAGCCAATAAAATATATGATATAGCAATTAGAAATTTGGTTTTATCCAGACGACCCATAGTATTTTTGATATTTCACCGCTTCTGAATCTATTGCAGAAAATAGATTGTAAGAATAAATATACAAATTATAAAATGTGAATGATTATTACCTAGATCTTTAGTGAAAATAATTTAGTAATTTTAATTTTGAAATAATTTAATTCCGAACAATTTCTTTTTAGCAGGATCAGTATTTAATTACGAATAGTTTAAAAATTAATAACCTGAGAAAAAGTATCGCTAGTTAATTATGTACAATCGTAAATAAAAATTGCCGGGTATAGGTTAACAACACATGAAAATAGCTTCATAAAATGTAGACTATAATAACTTATCGTTTAATAACTTCAAAGTTTTCATCACATTAAAATTAACTTAATTGTTTATTCTTATTACAGAGAGAAAATTTATTAATTATTTTCTATAACTCCTGGGTTTTTTTTTCTTACCATCAATCTATCTTTACAAGCAATTTTAAAAAGCCACTAACTACCGACCGAGCAACCTACCCGTCGTCGTCTACCTACTATTATTATTAATACTACCTTGTTTGCAAATCGTTTGCTTTAGAAGAGTGTTTATTATTCTTTCAATTAATGTTTAT